>JAVXUP010001054.1:0-291161 GCA_033070095.1 Escallonia herrerae | reverse complement strand
GCTAAATAAAGGGGTAGTGTGGTTTTGAGAGTTAAAATGTAATTTTGGAAAATTAAGGGACAAAAATATAATTTTAAAAAATATGATGAACGAGATGCATATTTTTATTAAGAAGCATTATTTTGATGATAATGAGGTGTTAGGGGGGGCTAAAGGTGGGCTTACGGTGATTTTGGATCAAATTAGAATTTCCCAAAGTCGAGGGATCAAAATGCAATTTTGAAAACTAGAGGGGCCAAAGTGCAAAGTTTAAAACTTTGTAAAATGTGTCATAACCTAATGAAAAAAGGCCATGCACGATGGCCACCTCCTGCTTACTATAATCTGAGTCATGGTTAAGAATTATAGAGTATTTGGGATAAGCTTATGAGAAGGGAATTATCAAGAAAAAAAACTTTGGGGTGCAAAATTGAAATAACCCAAATTGAAGAACATGAAGAACACGCACTGTAGCAGCTTCGGGAAAGAGGAAAAAAAGAGAAGAAAAGAAGAGGAAGAAGAAGGAGGGGAAGGAAAGGAAAGGAAGGAAAGAAAGTGAACTCCAAACCCTAACGGGGTATGATTTCGAACCCTAATCATGAAAATTTGTGGGGAATTTGGGATGAATATGGATTGAGTATATATATATATATATAGGGAGCTGATCCATTGATAGCGCTAGCAAATGGAGTTAAGTTGCTAGCGCGATCTGACCGTCCATCCTGAAAGATGGACGGTCCAGATCGCGCCTTTTTCCAAAACTGATCCCCGTCCGCCATACTGTCTCGCGGACGGGAGTTTTACCTTTTTGCCCTCCTCCCATGTCCGCGAGACTGTCTCGCGGACGCCTTTCTGTTCCTGACATGTGTCAGGAAAAAGGCGTCCGCCATACTGTATGGCGGACGATCTCTAGGCTGACACATGTCAGGGCCTGTCCCCTCGGTCGCCTATAAAGTCTCGGGCGTGAGCCCCGAGAACTGGATCCCCTTGGTATCCTAGAATCTATCCCTACTCGGCTCTTTCAGCAAAATTTTTGCGGGGCTTTCAGATTCACTTGCTTCCATTTTCAGCACCCTTCAAGCTTTTCTTGGAGTAACACACTTTTGGTTCAAGCATCACTCAAGCAAGGTAAAGTTTGTGATCTTGCTACCGTTTATCTTAGTAATTTTAATTTGTTATGTTCAGTAAATATATAATTAGCAAAATAGGAGACACTTTTGAGATTATGTATATGGTATCCTAAATCGGTCTAATCGTCAAGATAATTTTGAGATAATAAGCGTATTCTATTTCTACATAGGTCTTTTTCACAATGTCTGATTTCGTATCGAGCTCCAGCACCCCCGTAGATGCTAGTGATCCGTATCTAGGACGAACCTTTCAAACGTTGGAAGAAGCTGGAGAATGTTTTCGAGCTTATTCATTGAGGGTTGGTTTTGGCATTAGAATAAAAACTACAAGAACAAGCAGCGTATCGAAAAGGATATGCTCTCGCTTATACGAGTGTCATAGGGGCAGAAACCCAGTGCAAAATGAGACACGCGTAGGCAACGATGACAGTGATGATGACGAAATAGGGTATGCGCGGAGAAGACGGGATTGCTTTGCGCGCACGAATTGCCAGGTCAAGATGTTCGTAAGCTATAAAGCCAAACAAGATCATTGGCTTATTACCAGCCTGGAACTGGCACACAATCACCCGTTAGTAACCCCTTCTAAGGTGAGTCAGATGCATCAACACAAGAAGGTGGGTAAGGTCGCGAGGAGCCTAATTCACACAATGAGCGATGCGCGGCTAGGACCTACCGACATGATTAATGTTCTTGCTGAACAGGCTGGGGGAATTCAAAATTTAAACTTTAACACGACAGACGTTCGGAACGCGGTCCGAACCCATAGACGAGCCGCGTATGACCTCAATGATGCGCAAGCGACAATGAGCCTATTGAAACGGATGCAGATGGAGGACCCGCAGTTTACCTTCGACTATAAACTTGACGACGAGCATCGAGTTAGCACAATTTTTTGGGTCGACGGTCGTTCGAGGCTAGCTTATAAGCATTTTGGGGATGTCGTGACTTTCGACACCACATACCGTACCAACAAGTACTCGATGCCGTTCGCTCCTTTCACGGGCGTCAATCATCATTATCACTCCATCCTGTTCGGGTTCGCCTTGTTAAGGGACGAGAGCGAGAGTTCTTTTGAATGGTTGTTTAGGGTGTGGCTGGAAGCAATGAACTTCAAAGCACCGACTGTTATCATCACCGATCAAGATTTGGCAATGAAGAAGGCTATTGCTACCGTCTTCCCAGATACTCGACACAACTTGTGCACTTGGCACATAAGCAACAAATACCCTGAACGTCTGCATCACATGTACGCAAGGTATCCAGACTTTAAACAGGATTTTGACAAATGCGTCCTCAAGTCATTAACGATTGAGGAATTCGAGGAGAGGTGGGAAAAGCTTGTTCGGGATTACTCATTGCAAGACAACGAGTGGCTCCAGCACTTGTACGGGCTCAAAGAGCAATGGATTGGTGTTTACACGAGAAGTCATTTTTCTGCGGGCATGAAAACGACGGGCAGGAGTGAATCTATGAATGCCACGTTCGATAATTATGTGGGTACAGCTACCAATTTGAAGAGTTTCGTCACATCAGCACAAAAAGCGGTTGCGTCGTTGTTCGTGAAAGAAAGGGCTGCAGACTTTGCAACCACGTACAAGCAAAGGAGAAGGTTGCTTGAGACCCCGCTGGAGCTGAACGGTGCCAAAGTCTATACGAAGGAGATCTTCCTGCTATACCAAGTAGAGCTGCAAAAATCGGGCCGATACAGTATATATAAGGTGGCAGAAAAGTCGTCGCGTGAGT
Organism: Escallonia herrerae; assembly: GCA_033070095.1. Taxonomy (NCBI): domain Eukaryota; kingdom Viridiplantae; phylum Streptophyta; class Magnoliopsida; order Escalloniales; family Escalloniaceae; genus Escallonia; species Escallonia herrerae. The sequence continues at coordinate 288,306 of JAVXUP010001054.1, read as the reverse complement.
ACAAGGTTTATTCGCTCGTGAATGACCTCGTCCCTGAGAAGCTGCGCAGAATTTATACGGTGACCCACGACACATTGACGGACTCGGTGACATGTGTTTGTAAGAAGTTTGAGTTCCATGGCATCCTGTGTAGACACATTCTGCGGTTTTTCACACAGAAGAATATCAGGACAATCCCCGATAAATACGTCCTGCCACGTTGGACGAAAGGTGCAAACAGGTTGCACGGTACCATTTCCTTTCCGGAGCACCCGTATACTGACTTTGAAGAATCAGAGACGTTGCGGTATAATCATCTGGTGACGATGTTCACCCGTTTGTCCGTAAAGGGTGCTGCTACAATGGTCGGATATAAACATCTCCTCGAGGTAGCTCAGCAGCAAGAGCCCATCGTCGACCAATTGGAAGCAGCTTCAGTCAGCAATGCGGTTGACACCGAGCCTACGACGGGATCAGAAGATGACGAGCCGGGGGAGGGAGCCGACAATGATATCCGGCCTTCGGATCCAATTATATCGCAAACGAAAGGCCGCAAGAGATCTACGCGGATGAAAAGCTCTATTGAGACGGCAAGTCAACCAAAAAAGCTAAGAAGGTGTGCATTGTGCAACAAAATGACAGACCACGACAAGCGGAACCATTACAAGGCACTGGGGATAAGTCCAGTGCCTTTGCAAGACGGGGAAGAAGATGATGCCGAGGATGAGGACGAACAAGCTGCAGTGGAACTTTAGTGTACTGAATATTTTGTAATAATCTTTTATGAGCCATCAAAAGTGTCGGACATTTTGTAATAATATTTTAGTAATGACTCGTTTGTAATAACCTTTACAATCATTTTTTTATACGTGATTTCTTACACTGTCCGCTACACTGCGCAGCACAACATTAGAAACCTAAGGTATTAAAGAATACCCCCCCTACAACACTTAGTTTTTTTTTGTTTTGGTTCACTTCTCTGCGTCCGCTATACTATGTAGCGGACGGCCCCGCAGAATACCCCCCCTACAACACTTAGTTTTTTTTTGGTTTTGGTTCACTTCTCTGCGTCCGCTATACTATGTAGCGGACAGCCCCGCAGAATACCCCCCTACAACACTTAGTTTTTTTTTTGGTTTTGGATCGCTTCTCTGCGTCCGCTATACTATGTAGCGGACGGCCCCGCAGACCCCAACTGGTTCACTTCTCTGCGTCCGCTATACTATGTAGCGGACGGCCCCGCAGAATACCCCCCTACAACACTTAGTTTTTTTTTGGTTTTGGTTCACTTCTCTGCGTCCGCTATACTATGTAGCGGACGGCCCCGCAGAATACCCCCCTACAACACTTAGTTTTTTTTTGGTTTTGGTTCACTTCTCTGCGTCCGCTATACTATGTAGCGGACGGCCCCGCAGAATACCCCCCCTACAACACTTAGTTTTTTTTGGTTTTGGTTCACTTCTCTGCGTCCGCTATACTATGTAGCGGACGGCCCCGCAGAATACCCCCCTACAACACTTAGTTTTTTTTTGGTTTTGGTTCACTTCTCTGCGTCCGCTATACTATGTAGCGGACGGCCCCGCAGAATACCCCCCCTACAACACTTAGTTTTTTTTTGTTTTGGTTCACTTCTCTGCGTCCGCTATACTATGTAGCGGACGGCCCCGCAGAATACCCCCCTACAACACTTAGTTTTTTTTTGGTTTTGGTTCACTTTTCTGCGTCCGCTATACTATGTAGCGGACGGCCCCGCAGATACACATATTATCGATCACTTTGTTATTTTTTGAACACTTGCCCTGCAGATAGACAGATATCCAACACTTGGTTTCCCACCGTTAAATCACATTGGTCAATAAAATCAATCGCATTCAATAAATTTTTTGGGTTAAAAAAGTGTTGTAACGTTACAATGTGAATTGGGGAACATCATCTCTCGCAGGAATTATGTTCCTTACACGGATTTACAATAAACCTAATAGCTCTAGGCCGGCCATTTATAATTTGCCAAGCAATCCTATACCTAAAGTCTTGTATGCATTCTTCGCTCCAGACAGTCTTCTTGAGGCTCTCAGACCGGCAAATGTAATCCATGTACATGCAGAGGAAGACGCCGCAGTCCGAGGAATTATGTTGCTTGGGCCTACTCCTCTTTAATCGGAAAATGAGGACCGGCCTGCGCGATACCTTCTCCCGACGCCTACCATTGACCAGGGCAGCAAAAAGATTCTGCGAGAACCATAATAAGCATTAAACATAGCTAGCAAAATAAGATTAATCAGTTTTATAATATGCAAGTTACAACAAGAAGGAAACAGGATCTTACCATGGCATCCAACTGGCCTATGCCTCGGTACATATCAATCACAGGCATCACGTCGGTATCGTCGTAGAGACTGTCGACGACTGAAACCGTGCTCTGTAATGGTTCGTAGCAAACCAAGTACCAGTGCGCATTCCCTAAAAAGGGGATTAGAAACACGTCGGCAACACTTGCGCTCACTGGACTATCCCTAGCAAGATATGCTTGTAGGTTAGGGGACGGTTTCCACTGGGCCATGCCTCTCCCCTTCCTTGCATTGCCCCAGTCGTGCCACTCTTGTACTAGGAGCTGATGGAAAAAAGCATCCAAGATAAACACGCGCAGACCGATGTCTGGATGCTCCCGACACCTTCGCCTCAGAATTTGCACGTAGTGCGAGATGACACCGCTGTCTAACCAAGATCCCGGCGCCAGCGAGGCGATCTCTGTCCAAGAGGCATTGTAATCCAAGCCCTCGGGGTGATCCACGTCATACGACGCTCCGTCTTGGGGGGCCCCGCTAAAATAACGGGCTCGGATTATATCGCATTTATGCGGCTTTAGGGGCCTGGCTGGATGCCCTTTCGGATATTGCCCTCGGGGGTCGATCGGGGGATATTGGCCTCCAATTCCTTCTTCGGCCGGCTGATATTCCCCTTCGGGGCCGCCAACTGGTCCCGCCCACGGGACAATGGGCAGTGCCTCGGAGAAACCGTAGTTTCCGAAAGGAAAGTCTTGCGTGACTTGAGAGAGGGGTTCCGGGAACAAATTGAAGGAGGGGCCGCTGTAATCGCCCCACGACGCTTGAGCCTGTCCCATCCCCGCTTCAGAGGTACCAACAACTCCCTGACTCACCCCTGAAGCCTGTCCAGAGGGATCACCGTATCCCTGGCTGACGCCCGTATAACCCATTCCCGGGCTTACTCCCGAAGACTGGCCCGATGCTTGGCGCAAAAAATTCCCGCAGCCTAAAGCCAATGTCGCAGCCTGTTGGCAAAGATCCTCGCCCATTGCGCTCACCAGATCCCTCCGCTCACTCAACTTCTGGAAGAATGCAAGCGAGGCATTAACCTACATCCAAAGAGATAAAAAATTAAGTAACTTCAATCAGACATTTATATTCAACTAATTTGGTTCAAGTCAGACTTGTTGGGCAACTTACGAGATTGTATGCCATACGCTCATCGATCTGACCCCTAGGCGCATACCTCTCCCCACGTTCAAAGTTTACAGGGGCTACTCTCCTCCGCGTGATGCGGTAGTACCACTCATCGTACTGATCGATGCTGATAACGGGGTCTGGCTCCGAGACGATGGCCGCCAGTGTGTCCTGCCAAGAAGTCCAAAGCTCTATTTCGGCCGCGCACAATTCGTACGCATTGGCGGTGCCAAACACTCCGACATCCGGTGGGTTCCTGTTAACCCTCATATCCGGGGCATCGACTGGCAAACCCTGCTCCAACTCAAAATGGCGCATTGCTCGGTCGGGCAGCTGCCACTCTGCGAGCTCGAAATGGATCAGGGGTGTGCGCTGCAACCCGGAGAGCGTGAAGACGAACGACTCTCCCACCCGTCGCGCCAAACGTATGTACGGTGCCCAACGCATTTGGCCCGGAGATAGACGGTCGAACTCCCCTCGATAGTACGTAATGTTGTGATGGGGATCGACTCTCCTCTTGTAGTGGCTAGCCCTCCGGCTGTACTCCCAAGCACACAACCGAGGCCAGACTTTGTCGGTTCCATCCCTACGCGTTGGTGCACCGGGAGCAAGGTGTTCGTAAGACCACACCTGAGAACATCAAAAAATTATATTTATATCGTCGATTCAACAAAAATAAAACACAATAACGAAGACATGATTTATATGATATACCTGCAATAGCGAGAGACATGCACATATGGCTTTGGAGTTGGGCCTCGTTGCCTTGTGCAATGCTCGGTACAGATACGAAAGAACCGCTGCACCCCAGGCATAATCCCCAACCTCCGACAGGTTACCCAACAACGGTAAATATTTCACGCTGACCGTGTTCTTCGACGTCGTTGGGAATAAAATTGCTCCCATCACCCACAAGAGGAAGGCCTTTGTGTACACCACAAGCTCACGGCCCGTATAGTTTTCCGGCAAAACCCCGTAGGTATCTACCAACCACTTCAACTTTATACCACCAGTGCTAAATTGATCCTGGGGTATCGAAGTGAAGAAGTCTCGCGCTGTTCTCTTATTCGTTGCGTCTGACGGAGGAGCAATTACCGGCCGCCCCGTCACCGGCAACCCCAAGATGAACCCTACATCTTCTAGGGTAATCGTCATCTCTCCGATCGGGAAGTGAAACGTATTCGTTTCACTTCTCCACCTCTCAACAAGGGCACCTATCAAGGCCCGGTCAAGCTGTTGAAAGATCTGCCCATGCGTGAAAATCCCAAACCCAATTCCACGCAGTATGCTTTTCTGGGAATTGTTCAAGGTCCATCTCGTGAACTCGCGAGATACTTCTACGGTGGTGAGAAGTTCTCTTTCCTACGAATTATTAATAAATACAATTTGAGCAAAATGAACGGTAAAACAACGTTCGTAATAATAAGAAAGTTGATAAATAATGTATCTTACTCCACCATCCCATATGAGCGTACTGATATGGTTGGCTTGGTCGTATAACACGGATGGATCTTCTGGTCCAGGGATAAATTCCATTTTTTGCAACTGAAACTATGGAATCGGATTTTACAAACGCTAGCACATGAACAAATACATACATATATAAATCCTCATCACCGCTAGCACATGCTCAATGCATAATCAAAACCACGCATAAAACGCAATATTGATCACAACTATAGATTAGAAACATGTAAAGGATTGATTTTGTGAACTTACGTGATCTATTAGGGGGGGATTAAAGCTGCTCTTATGAAGAAATTGCGCAGATCTGCTTGCCAACGCCGCTGGGAATATTTGTGAGTAGGAAGAACACGGGGAGAAGAAGAGTGTAGAAGTTATAGGGGGACTTTCTTTTGGGTTTGAATATATATATTTGCTGTCCGCTGGACAATATATATTTGCCGTCCGCTATATAGTATCGCGGGTCTGTTCCTTGTCCGCTATATAGTATCGCGGACGCTAGACTTTTGGTAGTTTTCTCTACGTCCGCTATACTATGTAGCGGACGACACATCTTCTCTACGTCCGCTACATAGTATAGCGGACGGCCCCGCAGAATGTTTTTGGTTGTGTTCTCTACGTCCGCTATACTATGTAGCGGACGGCCCCTCAGAATACCATTACTTAGTTTTTTCTTCTACACTTTGTTCCACCTCTCCAAAACTTCGTTTTTTCTACACTTAGTTTTTTCTTCTACACTTAGTTTTTTCTACACTTAGTTTTTTCTTCTACACTTACTTCCACCTCTCCAACACTTAGTTTTTTCTACACTTAGTCCAAACTGTCCGCTATATAGTATCGCGGATATACTTACCGCAGAAAATGGTTGGCACGGACCAGACATTTTTTTTTCAGTTTTTAAAACTGAAAAAAGAGGGAAAATTTTTTTGTCAAACGGGGCCTTAGTTCCCGACCTTCCCGAACCCGGCCTAAGCGGAGGGCCCCTTATATCCGCTATATATATAGAACTATACAATGTGGCGTAATGTAATAAATTGGCGCCCGTAATGCAGTTTTAATAAATTGAAATAAATTGGCCCGAAGACTTGTTTTAGCGACATAGTACGTTAATGCTATTTTAATAAACTGACGCCCAAAGACTTGTTTTAGCGACGGAATCAACAATCTCAATTTTTCCAAAAAATAATGTACAATTCATAATCAACGATCTCAATATATCAATATATCGAGGCAACAAAAAAAGGCACAATTAACCAAGAAAAAATTTGAAAACATAATAAACAAGAACATAAATATTTTTATTATAATAAACTATGGTTCACAAATGGGGTACGAAAGCTTTTCACAAGCGCTCCGTTCAAAGATTACAACTTGAAAATCCCACCACCCAAGGTGTTCGAACACTACAAAGTCCCCGAGTTCGAGGCCATGCTGGCGCACGAAGACGTTCCAACCCTCTGCGAATTCCTTTTTTTGGGATCGGCCGGGCTTCAGCTTGATTTCAACCTGCCATGCCCCCTTGCGGCTATATAATCTTGCACTATCATGAATTGTTGTAAATTGATTGGTAAATGCTTCCGGTATGTCCTACCAAACACAAAATACAAAAAATAGGTTAGTTTTGGTTAAGAAAAACAAAAGATCAAACTTTTAACACACGAAAATACAGAGAAAGAGAAAGAGAAAGAGGGATAGCCTACAAGTTCATGCTCAAATCCCGGCATCATGACTTTGAAAAAGTGTTTGCCTACCAGGTGCAAGTTGCCAATATAATCGTAGGCGTAGGTGGTCTCCGATCCAGAAGCCATCGAGATCGTCGTTGAGGTGAGGACGGTGGTGTCGGCGGGGAGATGTGGGTGACCGGAGATGTGAGTCGCCGTAGATGGGGTAGCGGCTTTAGGTTAGATGTTCGAGAGAGGGGACGCCGTCCGCTACAATAATATATATACCCCGATCTGATTAAATATTTATAGCAGGAGAGAGTTGACGAAGGGACGCCGTCCGCTACAGATACCAAGGGACACTGTTGACGCCATACAGATACAAGGGGATCCAGTTCTCGGGGCTCACGCCCGAGACTTTATAGGCGACCGAGGGGACAGGCCCTGACATGTGTCAGCCTAGAGATCGTCCGCCATACAGTATGGCGGACGCCTTTTCCTGACACATGTCAGGAACAGAAAGGCGTCCGCGAGACAGTCTCGCGGACATGGGAGGAGGGCAAAAAGGTAAAACTCCCGTCCGCGAGACAGTATGGCGGACGGGGATCAGTTTTGGAAAAAGGCGCGATCTGGACCGTCCATCTTTCAGGATGGACGGTCAGATCGCGCTAGCAACTTAACTCCATTTGCTAGCGCTATCAATGGATCAGCTCCCATATATATATATATATATATATATATATATATATATATATATATATATATATATATATATACATTCGGGTGTGTATGTATATGATTGGGGATGGAAATTTTGTAATGGATTCTTGTTGAGATGGTGTTATATAAGAATCTAAAACAACAAGGAAGGAGAAACTATTTAGGGTTTCAAATTTGGCATGGTTTCAACGTGCATGGGTGTGTGTTTCAGTGTGTGTTCTTCAATTTGGTTCATAGGTTTGAATTCAATTGGTTTAATTGTGCGAAATTGATGCATAATAATGAGTTTAATTAAGGCATGAATTGGGTGTACTATAATGTGTTTAAGATGAGTTATGGAGGAGATTCATCTGCGATTGAAAGAGAAACCAGGCGTGTGAAGGCTGAAAAAGATAAGTGTGTGCGCGTGAAGGTGAAGTAGTGCGTGTGTTTAATGTGAATAGTGACTGTTTTTGTCACGAAATGTGGAAATTAGTTAAATAGTTTCTAATCTAAATTTTTAAAAATAGTTAGGATCAGATTTAGCCAAAGTATAAAAAAGAGACCCTAGTTATTTTTAGGAGACCTGCATCCTGGAACAATTTCAGATTTTTCCAAGGTTGGGAAGGGGATGAACGGACGCGAGAAGTTTAGAAATTTACGGTGAAATTTAAAATATCAAACGAATGCGGTTTTGAGCAAAAATTTAATGGGGACCTTAAGATGTTGAGAAGTTTCATTTACCAAGATTTTAAGTCATTCCAAAGTTGTTAGCTATTTTTTGGCCGAACGGGCTTTTAAACGCTCGGTGCGGACACCGGTTCCGGATTTTTGGGTAAAAATTTTGTAAAATACTTTTTAGCTCAATAATGAATTCAAGATGCTTAAAATAGTATTTTAAAGCACCTTTGAGATTTTAGTGAGGCCAAGAACCCTCAGGGACATTTTGGTAATTTGCCACCCGGAGAGGGGTATTTTGGTAATTTTCTGTAAAGTTTTTCAATGGAATTTTTAGTCCTAAGAGGGCTGTAAAACACCTAAAAGGTTGTTTTGAAGCTGATACTGGGCGTTGCACTGATAGTGAACATTGGGGGAATTTCGATAATTTACCGCCCGGAGGGGGTATTTTGGTAATTTTTTTTATAAAATATTTTTAAGAACTGTTGATTTGGGAAGGAGTGTAAGATATCTCAAAAATTAATATTGAAGTAGTTTTGAGATGTTTGTTGGGGCGATCGATGGCCTCTAAGGGGGTGTTTTGAGATGTTTGTTTTAAAAAATTTTAAGGGAATATTTGGCCTATAAATGATGCAGTACATCTAAAAAGTGATTTTGGGGTGTTGGTGATGTACTGGCCATCAGGAGTATTTTGGTAATTTGCCATGTTAGACGTTAAATTTTTGAGAAAGTGCAAAATTTAGCGTTCGGAGGGGTGGGAAGTGAGGAATAGTGGTAGTATGTCTAAAATGAGGGTTGTTATCGATAATAAGTCGATAAGGCTAGATTAAGGATCTGATTATCGGATGGAATTAACTAGCTATCGTAAGATGCTATGAATAGTTAATTGGGAATGGGTAGAATAAAGAGTGCGTATATATTGAATGATGACTAACGAGCAGGATATGATTTGACTAGGTGATGCAGCTCGTTGCGATCAGAGATTGCGAGTTGCTTCGGCTATAAGCCAAGCAGGTAAGGACAATGCGGTTCTAATATGCTAATTCATTGTTTCTATTAGCATGCCATGTTGATGATGTTTTGTTGAATTCTTGTTGTTATGATTGGAAGCCAGTAGTCATTGCGACCAGTGTACATATATTGAATTGTGCTGTTGAGGACTTAGGGTACAAGAAATTCTCTTAGTCCGCCCTATTGATGGAATTTAGTGAGGATGATAGGTATCCTAGTATGCTATGATTCAATTAAATTAGCATACCTGAAGTGGATGATAATGTTGCGTAGGGGTTATTGTGTGGTTGTTGTTAGATGTTGGCATTTGTTGATAGCCAATATCGCTTCTCTTTGAGAACACAATTGAGGACTTGTGGTAAGCTTCTCGTGAGTCCGCCCTGTGTTGTTGTGAAATGTCAGCACTTATTGGTAGTCGACATTTCTTTTATATAAGAACGTTGTTGAGGGCTTGCGCTAATCTTCTCCCAAGTCCACCCTGTTGATGATGTTACGTTAAACTCTTGTTGTTAGGTCTGAACACCAGTTCACCTTCTGATCCGGTATTCCTTGTTGAGCTGTGTTGTTGAGGACATAAGGTGGAATAAATTTTCCCTTAGTCAGCCCCGTTGATGAAGTCTTGTTGCTTGGTTGTAACGTGGTTAGGGAAAGCACTTTAAATGAGTTCCCTGCTTGTTGACAGTGTCTCTTCTATTTACTTGAGACTGAGATGAACATCCTATAAAATGGGACATCAATATGAGATGGATGGCCTGTGAAATATGATCACTGGCAAAGAGGATGTAGGGCACGCAAGTCGAGTCTGTCGTGTCTGAGTTGCATTGCATTTGATTTTCATTTGATGTTGATGATTTTAATGACTTGTATTTCGTTGATGCTTATCTTTTCAATTTCCTGTTTTAGTGTTCACTTGCATAGTCAGTCAGTCTTGTCTATGAGGAGGTGTCAATAATGCTGTTCTGTTGGGCCTTAAAGCCGCTCAGTCTAACGAAAGAAAATTATTGTTTGACAAGTTATGTTGATGCTGGAATTTATTGACTACTCTTTATTCGTTGCTATCGTTGAGATGATTATTATTCCTCCGAGTCTTTTGAATCATTTGTACACGATACTCCTCTTGTTGTCTTTATTGGGCGATTTACGTTCATTCCTTATGTTGTATTGTGCAGGCTATAAGGTTGATCAAGGAGAACCCTCTAGAAAAGTGAAGAGAAACTAGCTAGAAAACGTTGAGCAATGGGGTAAGTTGTGAAAGGTGAGACCCGTTATAAATGGTGGGATACAGATTGAGTTGCGAGATAGGTTGATAAGAGTCCTACGACTATAGTCGTATATTAGGTTGTAAACATTCATGTTGTTTAAAGACCTATAAGTCTTCCTCTGCATACGATGTATGTTTGTAAGAAAATTTTTGTAAGGACGCATTTTGGAGCATCTATTAATGATGTATGAGTATGAGGATGTAGTTGCTCTGTATTCAGCACAGGGTTTTGAATGTGATTATGATCGATGACTCAACCCTGTGATGTCACCTGGGTTGAGGGTGTCGCAAGTTGGTATCAGAGCTTAGGCAAATGATTCTGTAGACTTTTGAAGTGTCTGGTGGAAGGCCTAAGTTGTTGATGAGAGGAGTAGACGAAAAATCTTGATCATTCGGCCGAATTAGGAGGATGGTTAGGATTTGTGGGTTGAGGTTGACTAAGGCATATATATTGTGACCTTAACATTCCTACTGTTGTTGTAGGGAAAGGAAGAAAGAGTTGGTTGACCTAGTTTTGCAAGAATGGTTTGAGGATGATAAGGTTGTGGTGTCGGATCTTGAAAAAGGATCCTGATGAGAAGGTAAACGAGATGGAATTAGGGATGAAAGAACTAAATGAAGGTCTAGGAGGAAGTGAATTTGTAAGAACCACATGGAGGATAGATGAGGTTAAACACTTTTATTGTGTGAACTTGGAATGAAGAAATGAGGATCAGAAAGTGAGAATGAGTAAAGTTTTGATGGAGTTTTATAAGAGAAATTACTTCCAAGTAATGAGTAAAAAGGGACTGATCGACAAGTCAGTTCGAGTCCCAAATTAGCGATGTTAACTTAGCGATAGAGAGATTGAAAGTTGAATGAGAGGACGTGAATTAAGTATCGAATTAGCTATTAAGGGAGACGGTGGATGCCCGTATGTAGGTCACTCGGAAAAATATGACATGTTGTTCGTGATTGCCCTCCTGATAAGGCAATACCTAAAGACATACAACAATTGATTCTAAGAGAGTCATTAAAGCCTGAAATTTTTTAAGGAGCGTTATGGCTTCTCCGTGGTTGATGGGGTATTTAGGTAGGGGTGGAGTCTGCTTTTGAAGTCGGACCTAAAGTTGTTATTGAGAAGGAGAAGGGTGATGGGGAATAAGTATCATTTACATATTATCGTAGAAAAAAAATGTCGTTTAACGATGAAAAACCATTAGCTGTTTAAGCAAGAAGGTTAATATTATGGTGCACAATTTTAATTATCGTGCAACTCCTTCCTCGAAAAGAAGAGAGATGGACCCTCAATAGAGGTGGTGATTATGCTGAATGTTGAGGATGTAAATGAAAGAAATGAGCAGGAGGTATATTAGGTCAAGAAGACCTTAAGAAAGAGCTAGTGAGACTTCTACAAAAGATCATGAGGTTCTAAAGGTACAACCGGTGGCTGCTATTATTACAGCCCCAGAAAAAAGAAGAAAAGGGGGTAGATTTCGAGATTGTTAAGATGCCCGCTCGGGTGAAATCCCACGGGAGGGAAATGGTCTAGTGCAGACGACTACGTGAATTTGAGAAATGGAGAAGATAGTTGAAATAACAAGATGCGGGGAAACATTAGAAGATAATGTTTGTCAGCTATATATAAAAAGAGGGCTATAAGTGATCGGAAGTACGGGGGCAAACAAGTTGAGACAGTAAGAGGACCTATCGAGCCTATATTATTGGATTAGGTTCAGGTAACATGTTGATTATAAATATTTTTGCTTAAATTGCAAAGTAAATTGGAGACACGTTTAGCGTGCTAAATGGAGATAGAAAGGCAGAAAATGATGTCAGGGAATTTGGTGAGTTGGCCTAATTGCCCTCATCAGGCGATGACAGAAAATGTGAAAAATGGGATAAAATGAGGAGAGTTGGAAAATAATCCTTAAAAAGGGACATGTAAGGAGGTTCTAATGGAGAATTATTACGGGAGTAGTAGGAAAAATCAAGTGATGGAGGCAGAGAATGAAGAGGTCTGGGAAGAAAGAAAGGAGTGAGGACAGAAAGAGGTAGAATCCATAATCACAACTGGCAAAGTGGAAAGAATTGTAAGAAGTAAATGTATGATAAATAGCCCGGACAAGTTCAGGACAAAGAGGCGGAAAAAAATAGAGAATGTGGATAATGTGAATTGAGGTCTGATTGCAGAATGCCTTATATATGTGAGTAAGTTGTTGAGCTAATGTTTAAGATGAATCAAAAGTGGTTGTTTCAAATGTTAACAGCCACAGCCAGGATACATTGAACAGAGGTGCTCTAAAGGAGAGCGATGGTCATTGAAGTAAAAAAAAAAGAAGAGGGTTTGATGAGACAATGTATTGGCTATCAGAAGCTGAAAAGGTAACAGTCAGGAATAATTACTCATTGCCTGAACTAGAGGATATGTTGATCAATTACAGGGTGCTAAGTGTTTTTTCTTATGTGGTTGACCTTAGTGCGGGTCATTACCGGTTAAGAAATGAGGAATGATGAAGTTGTCAAGATTGTGTTTAGAAACAAAGATGGGCATTATAAATTTTGGTGGTGTTAGGTGCATTAATTAAGGCCCCTATGGCAGTTATAAATTTGAGGAATCATGTCTTTTGAGAGTATTTGATCATTGCGTCGTCGCCTTATTGGTGACCTTATGAATGATATTAAAGGCAAAGAGGAACTTGCATAATGGCAAGTTAAATTTTTTTTTAAAAAAGTTAAGTTGTATGTCAAACTCAAGGAATGCAAATTTTGACTGGGAAATATGGATGTATGGGGTTGATGTGGAAGCAGGTTTGGAGATCTGGGAAAAGTTCAGAAGGGGACAAATAGGGAACGTCATAAAAATCGACGTTGAGATCTGTAGTTTCTTAAGCTCAATCGGAGGCTACCGGAGAGTAATTGACAATCTCTCTAAGATGTCTTATCGAAGAAAATTGATTGCGATGATTGTTACGCCAAGTTGATAAGAATGTGAACAACTCGGAATTAAAGTTCGAGTAAGGAGAAAAGGAAGTAATAGTTTGTTTCGCATGAAAATGCAACCAGTGCATCTTACTTAAATCAAGGAAGCTTAAGGCCAAGATGAAAGGGATGTTGAGATCCAGTGGGGATTAGAAATGAGTGAAACAAAAATTTTGATGGGGATAAGGATAGTGATTATGAATGTGAAGGTCGAATATGTGTTCCGCCTAATAACGAATTGAGGAAAGGAATTGTGAAGAGTACTCATAGTTTGGGATACTGATTCACTTAAGGGAGACGGAAGTATACCCTGAGTTATGACCCAAAGAATTTTGGTGGCCTAGCATGAGGAGGAATATATAAAAGTTTGTATCCCGATGTTTGACCTACTAACAGGTAAAAGTGGATCATAAGAAGATCGCCAGATGTGGCAACCACTCTTTGCACCTGAGTGGAAGTGGAAACCCATTATAATGAATTTTGGTGTTAAAGTTATCATGAACAACTAAGGGATATACATCTATCGGGGTGGTAGTGGATAGGTTGACTAAGACGTCCTAATTTATTTTATCTAGGAAGAATATTTTTCTGAACGACTTGCCCAATGATATCGCCATCACACCCTACCCCTTCAAGTACAAGCAACCAAACTTTGTGCTCTTCAACGGACGTGAGGGCAACGCCCGTGAGCATTTAACAAGATATGCAGGCTCATTGAAGCAGTATGGTCCAGGTGACAGTTTGAAGTTGAGGGAGTTTCATAACTCGCTCACAGGCTTGGCCTACACTTGGTACCACCAGATCCCTGCGGGGACTGTCCACTCATGGAACGACATGGTCTAGATGTTCTTAGACAAGTTTCATTACGAAGCTGAATGGTTCACTATTGTTGACATTACCAGCATACGCCAGAACCCGGGAAAAGACTTGAATAAATACGTGTACCGCTTCCATCTCAAATGCCTCGAGTGCACAGACTTCAGCAAAGATGAAACCTTGGTCCCTATATGCATCAAGAACATGAGTGATGTGTATCGGGTCCATATTGAAAACTTGCAGTTGAGATCGTGGGGACACCTCAAAGAGACTGTCCGCCACACTTACGAGTCGGTCGGTCCAGTCAAACCATGGAAGCCTCGACCGCCAAATGCACTTCTTGCCACTGCCGAGACATCCAAACTTCAGAACAACGACAGCAGTCGCAGCGGTTACAAGCGTCAGTTCCACGAGGGGGGCAGACGCCCTGACAAGAGAAGGCAACAAGAGCCTGCCCCCGACTATCCATATGATATTAATACAGTGAAAGAGCAGTTGGCCGAGTGGGTAGCACATGACAACAACTTTCAATTGCCACTGATGCGGACGAATGTCTCGAAAGCAGACAAAGCTAAATCCAACTATTGCCCCTACCATCGAGCTATGGGGCATCATCTTAAGGATTGCAATGGACTACGAGACATGTTAAGCAAGTGGTTAGTTGTTATGGAGTTTCAGTAACTATTGTGTCCGATAGAGACGCAACGTTCATCTTTAAAGTTTGGAAAAGTTTTCAATAAGAAATGAAAATAAAGTTGACCATGAGAACAGCCTTTTACCTTAGACAGGTGGCCGATTAAGATGTATGATATGAATACTGGGAAAGTGTTGAGGGCCTACATTAATTATTTTGGCATAGTATGGGCTAAACAGTTACCCTTAATCGAATTTTCCTATAAAAATGGTTATCGGTCGAGTAAAGAAAAATAGCTCTTTTTCAAGTGTTGTATGGCCGAAAATGTCACACACCTATCCGTAGAATGTGGTTAGAGTCGAGACTGTTTCGCACGAGACTGTGAAAAGAAACTAAAGACAAGGTGAGGTTTATTCAAGAAAGAGTTCTTGCTGCGCAGAAAAGTTATGTTGACAAGGAGCATAGGATGTTTGAGTTAAAGTACGTGACCTAGTAATATTAGTGTCCCTGGGAAAAGGAATCATGTGACTCAGAGAGTAGAGAATAATAAGTCTGAAATTCATCGGACTGTCTTAAATCCTGTATGGGATTGAAAAGATAGCGTACAGGTTTGGCCTGTCTCAGATTGAGTTGATTATATAACCTGTATCATGTGTCAATGTTGAGGAAGAATGATCTCGATCCTATACTTGGGATCCAAGAGGAATAAGTTGAAATACAAGACAATATCTCGTATTAGGGGGCATCGGCAAAGGCTGATAAAGAGGAATAGGTTTTACATGAATATAGGTGGTTAAAGTTGACTGGAAGAAAATTATGAGGTAGAGGAAGCTACCTTGAAAGCGAGGCGCTATTGCGGTAATAATGTCCGCATCTAGTCGCAGAATGAGGTTTATCTATATTTTGAGGATGAAATTTATTTAGGGGGGGGGGGAGGGTGTGATACCCCAGAAATACCGAAAATTAATCTAACCGTGAGTTTGATTAATTAAGGGGTGCTTTTTTTTATTAAGTAGTAACATGTTGATGATAACTAAGTGTTAGCTAAATAAAGGGGTAGTGTGGTTTTGGGGGTTAAAATATAATTTTGAAAAGTTATGGGGCAAAAATATAATTTTAAAAAATATGACGAACGAGATGCATCTTTTTATTAAGTAGCATCATTTCAATGATAATGTGGTGTTAGGGGGGGGACTAAAGGAGTAGTTACAGTGATTTTGGGGTAAAATGGGAATTTCCCAAAGTCGAAAGGTCAAAATGCAATTTTGGAAACTTAAGGGGCCAAAGTGCAAAGTTTAAAAATTTGTAAAATGTGTCATAATGTGATAAAAACAGGCCATGCATGATGGCCACCTCCTGCTTACTATAATCTGAGTCATGGTTAGGAATTATAAAGTATTTAGGATAAGCTCATGAGAAGGGAATTATCAAAAAAAAAACTTTGTGGTGCAAAATTGAAATAATCCAAACTGAAGAACATGAAGAACACGCACTGTAGCAGCTTCGGGAAAGGGAAAAAAAAGAGAAGAAAAGAAGAGGAAGAAGAAGGAGGAGAAGGAAAGGAAGGAAAGAAAGTGGAATCCAAACCCTAACGGGGTATGATTTCGAACCCTAATCGTGAAAAATTGTGGACAATTTGGGATGAATATGAATTGAGTATACATAAATATGTATATATATTCGGGTGTATATGTATATGATTGGGGATGGAAAAATTGTAATGGATTCTTGTTGAGATGGTGTTATATAAGAATCTAAAACAACAAGGAATGATAAACTATTTAGGGTTTCAAATTTGGCATGGTTTCAACGTGCGTGGGTGTGTGTTCTTCAATTTGGTTCATGGGTTTGAATTCAATTGGTTTAATTGTGAGAAATTGATGCATAATAATGAGTTTAATTAGGGCATGAATGAATTAGGTGTACTATAATGTGTTTAAGATGAGTTATGGAGGAGATTCATGTGTGATTGAAAGAGAAGGCTGAAGGCTGAAAAAGATGAGTGTGTGCGTGAAGGTGAAGTAGTGTGTGTGTGTGTGTGCGCGCGTTTAATGTGAATAGTGACTGTTTTTGTCACTAAAGGTGGAAATTAGTTAAACAGTTTTTAATCCGAATTTTTAAAAATAGTTAGGGTCAGATTTAGACATAGTACAAAATAGAGACCCTAGTTATTTTTAGGAGACCTGTATCGTGGAAAAGTTTTAGATTTTTCCAAGGTCGGGAAGGGGGTGAACGGACAAGAGATGTTTGGAACTTTACGATGAAATTTAAAATATCAAACGAACGCGGTTTTGTGCAAAACATTAATGGGGACCTTAATATGCTGAGAAGTTCCATTTCCCAAGATTTCGCATCATTCCAAAATTGTTAGCTATTTTTTGGCCGAACGGGTTTTTAAGCGCTCGGTCTGGACACTGATTCCAAATTTTTGGGCAAAACTTTTGTAAAATACTTTTTAGCTCAATAATGAATTCAGGAGGCTTAAAATAGTATTTTAAAGCACTTTTGAGATTTTACTGGGGCCGGGAACCCTCAGGGGCATTTTGGCAATTTGCCACCCAAAGAAGGGTATTTTGGTAATTTTCTGGTAAAGTTTTTCAAAGGATTTTTTTAGTCCGGAAAGGGTTGTAAAACACCTAAAAGGTTGTTTTGAAGCTGATTTGATGCGTTGCGGTGATAGTGAACCCCGGGGGCATTTCGGTAATTTGCTGCCTAGAGGGGGTATTTTCGTAATTTTTTCTATAAAATGCTTTGAAGGACTGTTGGTTTGGGAAGGGGTGTAAGACATCCGAAAAATTATTTTAAAGTAATTTTGAGATGTTTGTTAGGGCGATGGCCGCTAGGAAGTGTTTTGGTAATTTTTTCTTTAAAATTTTTTGAGCGAATATTTGGTATATAAATGATGCAATACATTTAAAAAGTAGTTTGAAAGCGGTTTTGGGGTGTTGGTAATGTAGCGGCCATCAGGGGGTATTTTGATAATTTGTCATGTTGGCGTTAAATTTTTTAGAACGCCCATAATTTGGCGTTCGGAGGGGTGGGAAGCGAGGAATAGTGGTAGTATGTCTAAAATGAGAGTTGTTATCGATAATAAGTCGATCAGGCTAGATTAAGTATTCAATTATCGGATGGAATTAACTAGCTATCGTAAGATGCTATGAATGGTTAATTGGGAATGTGTAAAATAAAGAGTGCGTTTATGTTGAATGATGACTAACGAGCAGGATATGATTTGACTAGGTGATGCAGCTCGTTGCGATTTGAGATTGTGAGTTACTTCGGCAATAAGCCAAGCAGGTAAGGACGATGCGGTTCTAATATGTTAATTCATTGTTTCGATTAGCATGCCATGTTGATGATGTGTTGTTGAATTCTTGTTGTTATGATTGGAAGCTGGTAGTCATTACGACCGGTATACGTCTATTGAATTGTGCTGTTCAGGACTTAGGGTAGAAGAAATTCTCTTAGTCCGCCCTATTAATGGAATTTAGTGAGGATGATGGGTATCCTAGTATACTATGATTCGATTCAATTAGCATACCTGAAGTGGATAATGATGTTGCGTAGGGGTTATCGTGTGGTTGTTGTTAGATGTTGGCATTTGTTGATAGCCGATATCGCTTCTCTTTGAGAACACAATTGAGGACTTGTGGCAAGCTTCTCCCGAGTCCGCCCTGTCGTTGATGACGATGTTGTTGAGGTCGTTGCGTGTTGTTGTGAAATGTCGGCACTTATTGGTAGTCGACATTTCTTTTATGTAAGAACGTTGTTGAGGGCTTGCGCTAAACTTGTCCCAAGTCCACCCTGTTGATGATGTTACGTTAAACTCTTGTTGTTAGATCTGAACACCAGTTCACCTTCTGATCTGGTATTCCTTGTGGAGCTGTGTTGTTGAGGACATAAGGTGGAATAAATTTTTCCTTAGTCCGCCCCGTTCATGAAGTCTTGTTGCTTGGTTGTAACGTGGTTAGGGAAAGCACTCTAAATGAGTTCCCTGCTTGTTGACAGTATCTCTTCTATTTATTTGAGACTGAGATGAACATCCCATAAAATGGGACATCAATATGAGAAGGATGGCCTGTGAAATATGATCACTGGCAAAGAGGATGTAGGGCGTGCAAGTCGAGTCTGTCGTGTCTGAGTTGCATTGCAATTGATTTTCTTTTGATGTTGATGATTTTAATGACTTGTATTTCGTTGATGCTTATCTTTTCAATTTCCTGTTTTAGTGTTCACTTGCATAGTCAGTCAGTCAGTCTTGTCCATGAGGAGCTGGCAATAATGCTGTTCTGTTGGGCCTTAAAGCTGCTCAGTCTAACGAAAGAAAATTTTCATTTGACAAGTTATGTTGATGTTGTAATTTATTGACTACTTTTGATTCATTGCTATCGTTGAGATGATTATTATTCCTCTGATTCTTTTGAATCATTTGTACACGATACTCCTCGTGTTGTCTTTACTGGGCGATTTGCGCTCATTCCTTATGTTGTATTGTGCAGGCTATAAGGTTGATCAAAGAGAACCCTCTAGAAAAGTGAAGAGAAACTAGCTAGAAAACGTTGAGCAAGGGGGTAAGTTGTGTAAGGTGAGACCCGTTATAAATGGTGGGATACAGATTGAGTTACGAGATAGGTTGATAAGAGTCCTACGACTATAGTCGTATATTAGGTTGTAAACATTCATGTTGTTTAAAGACCTGTAAGTCTTCCTCTGCATACGATGTATGTTTGTAAGAAAATTTTTGTAAGGACGCATTTTGGAGCATCTATTAATGATGTATGAGTATGAGGATGTAGTTGCTCTGTATTCAGCACAGGGTTTTGAATGTGATTATGATCTATATCTCAGCCCGTTGATGTCACCTGGATTGAGGGTGTCGCAGGAACTACCCTTCCACTCCCACAAACTATTACCTGCAAGTTTGACTTCTATGAAAATTTTCTCAAACAGTATTTAGCACAAAAAAATTGGCTTAGTATTGCGTTAGGATCTTGAAAAGTTCTCACTTTTTAAAACCCAACCCTCCAGTTGTTGTTGGTCTACACAATGTGAACCCGTTCACTAGATGCAGAGGCTTGTCCTTATTTGCTCCTGCCCATAAGAAATGAGTGAATATGATATCCAGTTGTCTGCATACATACTTTGGAAACGAGAGAACCAACGTGAAAAGAGTTTTCCTTCTATCTTTGTTTAGTAAGAGACTTTTCCACCCCTCACACCCATTCCGAACCTTACCAGTAAGCACTTTGAAGTAGTCTTTCCTATGAGTTACAATGTCCAGATTAGTGCCCAAGTATCTTCCAAATTTGTCACTCTTAGGAATTCTGAGCGTAGAGATCACAAAGTCCATCACTCTTAATTCTTAATCCACCACTTTTCTCTCTCTTTTCGTATGCCTTGTAGATACCATTATATATTGTGTATATATTACACCCCATGTTTCTTTTACAGAGGGTATTTTTTCAGCCCTTATGTCAGCTCGTGGGTCCTATACTTTTCAATCCCTGAGTTTTCACCTCTTCCCGGCCTAGGGCTTCTTGTCCTACTCACGAATTCCTTTTGCAACTAAAGGAGTTGTAAGCAGATAGTTACAACCCCCATATAGTTATAATTAATGATTACTAAATATAGTTAGCAGTATTTTTATTAACACTTTTAGCGACATTTCTTAACAACGCCTTTTTAGCGTTACTAAATAAATACAATTTTTTTATACATTTAACAACCATCTATTGTTGGGTTAATTAGCTAATTAATGACCCCTGTACTTTACTCGTTGTGCAATTTGTACCTCTATAATTCAAACTTAAGCACTAAACCCCCTCCCTCTCCCCCCAGTTACGGAAATTGGGCACCAAAGCCTGAAATAATCAAAATACCATTGTTTCCTTATTGTATTTAAGTTTAATACCATTATTCTAACTCCTTTCTCTCCCCTCTTCCAACTCCTTTCACTCTCAACCACCATACATACCACATACACTCGGACACAAGGTTCCCTCCCCCCACCACTGCACACACACACATGCACAGTGAACACACATACACACGTAAACGTACACACAAACACCCCTAAAACCACACACAAGCACGCACAAACACACACACACACACACACACACACACAGCAAACCTACAGATGCAGGCGCGCGCGCGCGCACTGCATGAACACCCAACACACACAATTAACACAAATACACATACATTCAAAAAAAACACACAGACAGGCACATTGAACACACATACCGACACAAACGTAGACAGACATACACCACTAAAACCACACACAAACATGCACCCACAAACACCCAAACACACTGCAAACACACACACACACACACACACACACAATCTCTCTCTCTCTCTCTCACACACACACACTCCATGCTCACCCAACACCCCATCAAAATACATGCACAATTGTGTGAGTGTGCACTGTGTGTATGCCTATGTGTGTGTGGGTGCGTTCATGGGTCTAAGCAAAGTTATGTGAGTGTGTGCACAGTAGGGTGAGGGGTGTGGTGGATTTGTGGGTGTGTATAAAGTTGGAAGTAAGGGAGATGAGAGGGGTGGCTTGCCAAGGGGCTGGGAGGCTGGGCTGATAGGTGGGTGAGGGTCAGGGTGTTGTGTGTGCAGAGTTGCAAGGAGCGCTGGGGGGGTCTGACATGGGGATTGGGGAGTGAAGAAGAGGGAAAAAAAGGGCAAAATAGTCATTTTTTAAAAAAAATCGTTACTCATTGCGTGTGTTGACCACGCTATTAAATTTAAAGATTTTCGCTAAAGGTGCCAATTTTTGTAGCTATGGGGGTTTAGTGTTTAAGTTTAAAGTGGAGAGAGACAAATCGTACATTGCGTAAAGTACACGTGGGTCATAAGCTAATTATTCCTTTATTGCTATTACACAATGTATTGTAACTATCTTTTTACACTGTGAATAGAAGTTACAATTTATGAATCCTTTGTGACATCATACTCTCACCCACCTTCCCTTTTCTCACGCCAGCTTCCCCCTTGTCCCCTTTTCCCTACTTCTGATTTTTTTTTTTAACAATCCCCAGTCCCAAAAGGCTCTTGAGTGCGATGAATCCCATATGCCCCGCAGAAGCTTTGCTTATTCTTTACTTCCTTATCATTCAGTTGTACACGACTTTTGGTATTTATAAAACTGTTTTTTACTGTCTAGAGTACACTTGTTTGTGGTATGGAGTTGGTCATTGGGTTAAATATGAGTGACATTAAACACTTTTCTGTAATATGTTCTTCCTGTAAGATATTATTGTGATACGATTATTTTCGTCAATAGCGTAAATCACTAGTTGTACATCAAGTAATTAATCTTACCCTAACAAAATATTTCAATCGCTTTCGTTGGTGTTTGTAAAGGCCATATTAAATTCTTTTTCGCGTTATAAGAAGATTTTTGATGATTGCAAACTTGAAAAACTGCTTCAAACAATAGAAACTCTCCTCTTATTTGGTGATATTAAAGCACTTGAATATAAGACTCAAAACTAAGAATAAAAATTAAAACTGTTCCGGTTGCATTTGCCCTATGTGTCAAATGAAATCACTCAGCCTTCGTTTTCCTCCTTCCAAAGACACCCCAAACTCTTTCTATATCACTCCCCTGATCGAATCAGAGTTCAGGCCGTCCGCTACTATCTGGTGAGGTTTGCTTTTCTCCTTTAACATAAAGTCAGCCGGCCAATGATTAGTTTTCACTTATAAATTGCTGAAAAAGTTTCTTCCTCACCTTCAAATCTACTTTAATTCATACTCTTGAAAAGTGTAGTGTCGGGAGTAAGAAGAACATTCAAATAAAACTGCCAAAAGTCCTCCTTCAAAAGTCTAATTATTTGCTGCGTAAGCAAGCAGCTAACCACATGAAAGAGACGTTTAACATGAGTTATCATTTCGAACTTTAATTGAAGGGTCAAATACACGTAAGTACCCTGAAACTACCATAAAATTTTACTTGAGAGTCCCAAAATTTAATTTTTACACATAAGGGTCAGCAACTCCAAATTTGCAACAAGTAAGGGCATCCGTCCACTTTCTTAAAGATTGAGGCTTTTCCGTCAGGGACATTTTTGGGTTTTCATATTTGGGTGTTTTTCTCTTCTTCTTCTTCAAAATTTCACCTCTCTCCTCCCTATCCAGACCACAAGTTGGCCGGAGCTCCATCACCTGACCCACCAGCCAAACCCATCGCCAAGGCCCACTAGATCGGAGGTATCTCACCGGCCAGACCCATCACCAAGGCTCATCAGATCGGCAGTATCTCACTGGGTTTGTTGACTGGTTGATGGTTTCGATACCGAAAGCCGAAGGGACGGACTACAGAGGATCGGAGCAGCCAAATATGTTAGATCGTGTCCCTGTTGGCTCACGACGGGCCTACACTGGCGATGAGGGCACTGCCCGTCTCGGTGGTGATGACATCGGCTGGTGCCACGATCTGGCCGAAGTGGAGATCGCCAGTCCGACAACGGATGGAAGAGGTATCGATCGGATCATGTGGTGGAGCCGTACACAGACCTAGTCGGCGCTGTGAAGGTAGACCGAATTTGATGGCCCACCGTTGATTGCCTGCTCCCTGGCGGAGCTGTAGCTGGCAATGACGGTGAGCTCCGTCTGGGCCGACAGCGGTCGCCGTCGGTTGTGATGGACAACGGCGACGCTTTTCTTGTGGCTGCGGTGGCTTGGAACAATGACATTGATTTGGAAGCTGGTAGCAGCGCGACGACGGCAATTAGCGCTATCACTGGTCACGGTGGTGACGGCGCGAGTCCGGTGGTGGCGTTGCTGCGTCTTCTATTCTCTCTCTCTCTATCTCTCTCTCTCTCTCTCTCTCTCTTGTTGAGATGTTGTATCTGCTTTGGCGCTTCGGCCCCTTCACGGCAATGGACGGCGGTTCATGGCGATGGCCGACGGTTTTGCATCGACGGCGACTCCGGTGGTGTGTGCGTGGTCGGAGTTTGAGCTGGGGGTCTCCACGGTGCGGTGCTGGTGCCACTGTGAGTTCCAAAAAATGCCCCTGACGGAAAGGGCTGAACAGTTAGGAAAGTGGACGGATGCCCTTACTTGTTGCAAATTTTGAGTTGCAGACCCTTATGTGTAAAAATTAAACTTTTGGACCCTCAAGTGAGACTTTGTGATAGTTTCAGGATACCTACATGTATTTGACACTTAATTGAAATATTAATTAATTGGTCAATTCATATGCTCAACAAGAAAGCCACCAAATAAGACCAGAAAACAGCCATTTATTAATTCTCAATCGTCCTCTTATTCCCTCTCCAAGCTTTTCACTGAAGTAACCCTACAGCCTTCATTATGGTAGGGTTTATAATACTAAACCCTCCGTCAACCAAAAGATCGAGCCCCACGCATTAAGTGCAATTTTTCGATTGCATGTGGCACAATAAATTGATGAGATATAAAAAAAAGGTGCAGCACCAGCAACTTGTATTAACAAGCAGAGTGCAGATTGCACTATTATTACGAGAGAATCAAATATGCAAGCGAAAATAATCAAAGTCATGATATTACACAACGAGACAGCGGATAATGTAATTCGTTCCTCTAAATGTATCGAAACAGCGGGAGGAACATTCAATTACCTTGTATGTAGTTTCGTAATCCCCTTTCTTAACGTTTTATAGGCATCTACAAAACAATTTTTTTTTCTTTTTTAAAGTGCTTAGTACTCGGGAGTTTCGGGCGGTAAACTGTAGTGTCTCCCAGACTTTTGCGGGTCCCCCCATGACATCATCCTCGTACCCACTTCCTTTTTCTCACAGCAGCGGTCACTCCCACATCACCCAACTCTTTTCTTAATTAAGCGCAGTCAAAGGTTCTTAAGTGCGAAGAGTATCTATTCATGCCGTACACGACTTCTTACACAAAGAAAACTGATTTTGACTTTGAAGTTGGTTATATTATTATCAAATGGGAGTGAGATTAAAGTAAGACTTTTTGGGGATGCGTGCTCTCCCATCTATAGCCTGCATCATACATTATACACGGATCATTTGTGTATTCCACCCTCGTTAAATATTTTAATCGCTCCGATTGATTCTGTAAAGACTTTTGTGTGATACGTTCTTCCCCATCTATTGTAAGTTATACACCACATCATCTATCCCACCTTCATTGAATATTTCACTTTATGAAAGAATTGTTTTTTGTGCTTCAGGAGTTATCGGAAGATAGTTACAATTCCTCGCATAATAAATATTAATGATTATTAAATATAGTTAGCGATATTTTTGTAACGCTTTCAACAACATTTCTTAACATTACGTTTTTAGTATCACCAAATAAATATAACTTAAAGATATTTAATAACTATTTATTAATGCTAAACAAAAAATTATACGGCACATAAAATTATTTGTCCCCTCAGTTGCCACACTTTTATGGATCCTGCTGCCGCATCATCCTCTTTCCCACCTTCCCTTTTCTCACGCCAGCTGTCCCCTTGCCAACCTCCCCTACCTTTTTTTTTTTTTTAAACAATCCCCAAAACCAAAAGATGTGCTCCCCACTCAATCCCAACACCTCTGTTTCTACAGAAAGGATTAAGGGCAGTCAAAGGCTCTTGAGTGCGAAGAGTCTCTTATGCCCCGCTGAAACTTTGCTTTACGTCCTTCTCATTCACGTTGTATCCGACTTTCGGTATTGAAAAACCGTTTTTTACAGTCTTGAGTACACTTGTGTTTGTAGTATGAAGTTGGTGACATTGTAAAATATGAGAGTAATGCCTTTTCTTTTCTGTATGTTCTTTCCTCTAAGACATTATTGTAATACGTTTTCTCCCGTTCATAGCCTGAATCACAAGTTGTTAACCTAGTCATCAATCTCACCCTAACAAAATATTTCAATCGCTTCGTTGGTGTTTGTAATGGCCATATTAAATTCTTTTTCGTGTCCCAACTCCATAAGAAGATTTTTGATGATTGCAAGCTTGAAAAACTGCTTCAAACAATAGGAACTCTCCTTTGATTTGGTAATATTAAAGCACTTGCATATAAGACTTAAAAACTAAGAAGATAAATGAAAATTGTTCGGTTGCATTTGCCATGTGTGTCAAATAAGGACATTGATCGTCTGCTGTAACTAGTGTTCCAGCATACATATTGTAACTCTAGTTACAGCCGTCCGATCAAGATAGGCTTGGCATGACTACCCAGATTATGTCACGTCATCAAACTATTTATTCTTCTAACAAAGTCTCTGTTGGCCCCAATTCTCTCTCTCCACAATTCCAACAATTGGCGGCGGCGACACCTCGTCCTCCTCCACTTATCGGCGATGGCGATCTAAACTCCCCCTCCTTCTTCCAAAAAGTAAATCGGCGAGGGTTATAGATCAGTGGTCGGTGTGTAGATCGGTGGTTATGGGTAAGGGTTAACTAGGGTCGGTTCCATATTATGTGATGGCGTTTAGATATAGGGTGCTGATGGCACGCATCGGATTGGTGGTGATGGTGGTGGTCCTAAGGTACGACGGTGGCTGGCATGGTGGTGGTCTTGAGGTACGATGGTGGCTGGCACGATGGTTGTGACATGGGCCGTAGGGAGACGTGAGAAGGGAGACGTGGCCATCTTGGTTGCGTCGTTGTTGGAAAATGAAGGGTCATCGCCGCTGGAAGGTGGAGAGTCATCGCCACCGGGAAGGTGGAGTGTCATCGTCGGCAAATCAGGGTGCTCTCTCTCTTTTGATTTCCTGCCAACAATTGGAAAAGAGAAGTTAGCTAACGTGGCTTGATCTGAGCCTTCGAAATTGATCGGACGGTTGTAACTAGAGTTACAACATGTCTATTGTAACTTAAGTTACAGCAGATAATCCGGATCCGTCAAATAAAATCAGGTAGCCCACGTTTTCTCCTACCAACACTACAAGAAAACAGGGTTTTTGCGACAGGAAAATCCGTCGCTAAAAGAATTAGCGACGGATTCACCGTCGCTAAAAATTCCTCGTATAAAAGCCCGTCACTAATAGTTTAGCGACGGAATGTTTTAAATCCGTCGCTAAATATGTCATTTTTTCCGACGGATTTATTTTTAATTAGCGACGGATATTCCGTCGCTAAATAATTATTCCGTCGCCAAAAGTCAATTTTTTTTTTGAATTTTTTTTTATTTTTCAATTACCCAGACCTGTAATACAATTTTCAAATCTCAACAACAACGCGCAATAATCAATACAGAAAGAAATATATATAATCAATTATAAAAAATATTTATAATAAAAAAAATTCATATATGTACAAGCCGGGAACCGGATATAGCCGGTTAGGAGAGGGGAGAAGAGTACAAGCCGGGCACGGGGGGGGGGAAGCTAGGAACGGGCACGGGAAGGGGCTCATCAGGGGTTCCCGAGTCCCGGATCTGGATCCTGCTGATCCGGGGCCGGGGCGGCCTGTCCAACAGTGCCCTGCTCCCTGATCATCCGGCACACCACTGTAGCAATGCGCTGGATCTCCTCGTCGTCCAACTGAGGCCGAGGAGCCGGTGTCTGTGGAGGGGCAGCAGGGGGTGAGGACGCTCCTATCACGGCAGGAGCAGTCGTGCTAGGCATGCCGCGTATGCGGCCTTTCGGCCGATTCACGACCTCCGGCGTATCCAGCCATCGCTTCAACCCCCCAGTACTCGCAGCCGTACTAGTGGACGCTGATGGCTGTCCGGACTGCTGCTCGGACCCCCTTAGCTGTTCATACGAGGCCTGCAAAAATAGTGGTTTAACGATATGTTAGGGCATTAATTAACGAAACAGACATTGAGGATAGAAAGAAAAAACATTAACTTAAATAAATTGACTCACATCGATCCGCCGGGCAATATCTGAAATATAGTCGCCCGCCCGGTGCGTCTCGTCCTTGTCCTTCTTCCGCACGTGCGTCTGATTATACGTCAGAGCTACGACCTCATCGTCCTCCAGATCCGGGTGCTCGACCGCGTTCTTGTGTCGGACAATGTCGTGTGGCACCGACCCCCCCGTGTGCGTCGGATCTTTGTTCTGTCTGTTCTCAGTCCCGCTCTTACTCTTGGCGTCCCAACCTGGATCCGCAGCCCACCGATCTATCATCTCCCCCCATACACGGTGAGATATCCAATGTGGGGGATATCTCGCCATGTCCGTCATCGGGGCACCCGCGGACACGTGTCCGACGCCTCGGACACGTGTCCGACGCCCACCGACACGCACCTCCAGACACATCGGCATACGTTAATTTTTTTTTAAATGCTGGACACCGTCGATCAAACGTGGTGTCCGTTTCTGCGCTAACTAACATGTATCTCAATCCAATTGGGTCTCATCCTCCGTCAACAACCTCAATTCCGACACCTCATATAGGCTGTCGATATGGTATCCGATACGTGTCTGACACCTCCGGACACGTGTCCGACACATACCGACACATGTCTGACACCTCCGGACACGTGTCCGACGCCTCCGAACACGCACCTCCAGACACATCGGCATACGTTAATTTATTTTTTAAATGTTGGACACCGTCGATCAGACGTGGTGTCCGTGTCTGCGCTAACTAACAAGTATCTCAATCCAATTGGGTCCCATCCTCCGTCAACAATCTCAATTCTCAAATGTTCAATGCAATAAATTAACAAAAATCACACATTCAATCCAATTGGGTCCCATCCTCCGTCAATAATCTCAATATGTCAAATGCTCAATGCACAATTAACAATCTAAAATCATCTTTAACTTTTCACAGCAATTTACATGTATAAGAGGAAGACAAAAGGTATAGCGTAGAGCAAATAGAGAGGAAGACAAGAACTTTACCTCACGAGAAATACTGCCGGAGGTGAGAAACCGTCGTCTCCGGTGGTCCCGGTGGTCGACGCTGCTCTCTCTATCTCTCTCTCAGTCTCTCTCTCAGTCTCTCTCCTCTTCACAGATCTGCCGGAGGTGAGGGCCCGTGGTCGCCGGAGTTGCAGGTGGTCGCCGTCGTCGAGGGAGGTCACCGCCGGGGTCGAGGGAAGTCACCGCCGGTGTCGAGGGAGGTCGCCGCCGGGGTAGTCTCTCTCCTCTTCACAGATCTGCCGGAGGTGAGGGCCCGTGGTCGCCGGAGTTGCAGGTGGTCGCCGTCGTCGAGGGAGGTCACCGCCGGGGTCGAGGGAAGTCACCGCCGGTGTCGAGGGAGGTCGCCGCCGGGGTAGTCTCTCTCCTCTTCACAGATCTGCCGGAGGTGAGGGCCCTTGGTCGCCGGAGGTGCAGGTGGTCGCCGTTGTCGAGGGAAGTCACCGCCGGGGTCAAGGGAAGTCACCGCCGGTGTCGAGGGAGGTCGCCGCCGGGGCAAAGGGAAGTTGGGTTTTGGGATTTTCGAAGAGAGAAGCAGATCTGTGGATTTAATAGACTTTTAGCGACGGATTTATTCCGTCGCTAAAAGTCCGTCGGTGAAGACCTATTTGTACCGACGGAGTTTTTTGCGACGGAATAAATCCGTCGCTTAAATAATATTTCACGGCGGAGTGTTACCGACGGAGGTTTCCGTCGGTAAAACACCTTTTCACCGACGGAGTTTTTTGCGACGGAATAAATCCGTCGCTTAAATAATATTTTACGACGGAGTTTTACTGACGGAGGTTTCCGTCGGTAAAACTCATTTTAGCGACGGAATCTATGCCGTCGCTAAAACTCCGTCGCAAAAGACGCCTTTTCTTGTAGTGCAAAGGCTCCCCCACACTGTTTCTAAATCGCTTCCCTGATCGGAATCGGAGTTCACGCCGCCCGCTAAAATTTGGTGAGGGTTTGCTTTACTTCTTTAACTAAAAATCAGCCGGCCAATGATTATTTTTCATTTATAAATTGCTTAAAATCTTAATCACTTTTAAATGTTCTTTCATTCGTACTCTTGAAAAGTGAAAGGATACAGTAAAAAAAACTTTCAAATCAAACTGCTAAAAGTCCTCCTTCAAAAGTCTAATTATTTGTTGTGTAAGCAAGCAGCTAAACCACATGAAGGAGACGTTTAACATGAGTTGCTTTGAGTTGACAAATCTAGCAAAGCATAATTTCGAACTTTTTATTGATATATTAATTAATTGGTCAAATCATAAGCTCAACA
Source organism: Escallonia herrerae (assembly GCA_033070095.1). Lineage (NCBI taxonomy): Eukaryota > Viridiplantae > Streptophyta > Magnoliopsida > Escalloniales > Escalloniaceae > Escallonia > Escallonia herrerae. The sequence goes on along the minus strand of JAVXUP010001054.1, from coordinate 258,581 downwards.
AGAAAGCCACCAAATAAGATCAGAAAATATTACAAGACACAGTAAAACAGCCATTTATTGATACACAATTTTCCTCTTATTCCATCTGCTAGCTATTCACTAAAGTAACCCCACAGCCTTCATTATGGTAGGGTTTATAATACTAAACCCTCCATCAACCAAAAGATCGAGTCCACTAACATAACCCGAATCATCACTTGCCAAGTAGAGCGCAGCCTTAGCCACATCCCCAACCCTAAGAACTTTCCCCTTCAGATTTCCCATCTTAAGCAAATTCCCTTCAATTTGCTCCACTGCAACTCCCTGTCTGGCCGATAAGGGGGTCACCAGCCCGGAAGGCGAGATACAATTTACCCTTATCCCGTGCTTCCCGAGCTCGGCTGCCAAATTTTTACAAAGTCCCACGATTCCATGCTTTGAGATTGCGTAAGGGAGAGATGATATGCCTGCAATCAAGGGTGGAACAAGAGTTAGCAGGTGACATATTCTGAAGTATTTCTAGAAAGAAGTCCTAGGTTCTTTTTTTGAAAACGACCAATAAATTCTCTTGATATTTTATACATATGAGAATAGTAGAATAAGAGAAAAATGGCGCGGCAGCTGTAAAGAGCAAAAGTGGCTGCCGTTTTATAAGGACCAATAGACTATTCGACCAAGTTAGTGCCAAAATGTTATAGTTGGAAAATTTTGATCCAACCCTGTGAGGAAAACTGTCGCACCCTCGTGCGGCAGTTCTGCCCAAAAGTACCAATAAAAATATGATCATGACTAGCACTATTTCGGCGTTGCGACTGATAATATATGGCAACGGTGCAAACAGTAGTGTCAAAAGTCCAAGTTTTCAGTTACGAAAAAGTTTCTCGGGGTACACTATATGCAAACTTTGCCCTTGCCTGCAATTGATGCACAAGCACTAGCTGTGAATAGTATGCACCCCTTGCGCTGCGGCACCATGACCCTAGCAGCGTGTTTGGCTCCTAAAAAGGAACCAACCACGTTAACACAGAGAACCCTGTCTAGGTCTGATTTTGTAGAATCCAAAATGCTGCACAAGCCGCGGTCCACAATGCCTGCATTGTTGAACATTATGTCCAAGTGCCCGAACCTAGCCACAACGGTATCGATCAGATTGATTATGTCTTCTTCATTTGATACATCACAGTGGATGTAACACACGTTGTCCCCAAGCTTACTGGAAATGGCCAGGCCAAGTTCATCTTGGATATCCGCAATGACTACCTTGGCACCATTTTCCCAGAACAGATGCACGGTACTTTCGCCGATTCCACTTGCACCACCAGTGATGATAGCGACTTTGCCTTCTAGTCTGAAAATAATTTCCCGTAAATCAGGTTATTTAATTTAACAATTTTTAATTAGATAAGAGAAGTTAACCTGAGCTTGCATAGCAGTTCGTGAACTTGAGTTTCAATCGTGCAGGTTCATGTTAAAATGAACGACTTGTATGCTTCTTGATAAATGAAACAACACGACTCATTATTGCCCGCCTTTTGTTCTTTCATTGAAACAACCTAATAAATGGTCTACTACAGTCTTGTTTGTTCTACTCCCTTCTCTTTAAATTCGGTCGCATTGACTGTAAGGGCACAGTACGGTACACCAATAGGGGCGTGCCCGCCCGCCTCTTTGCAAAAACGGACTTTTTATGTGTGTAATTGTGATACTACTTTAGACAAATATGCTTGTGTACCAGCATTATGTGAAAATTTTCAATGGCATGCGGCAAAATAAACGATTGAGATATAAATGAAGGTGCCCCACCACCATCTTGCACTAACAAGCAGAGTATAAATTGCCCTATCATTACACGGAGATCAATATGTAAGTAAAAATAATTGAAGTCATGACCAGTGTTATTAAAAGCGTGCCTAGGCGCTAGGCGCAGTCAGGCGCGCACTGTGCGCCTCACCTAGGCCTAGGCGCAGTCAGGCGCACACTGTGCGCCTCACCTAGGCCTAGGCGCAGCGCGTTCGATAAGGCGCGCGCCTAGTGAGCCTAGGCGCCAAGGCGCCAGGCGCGCAGCGGTGGTGGAGGCGCCAATCAAGGCGCACGAAATGGAATGTTCATTTTTTCCCCATATTGGACTGTTCATTTTCCTTGTTCGTTGGCTCAACCCAACCTAAGTCTGACTCTAAAATCCCCAAATCAGATCTCACGACTCACAGCCTCCACTTTCAATCCCTCGCCAGTCGCCGTAGTCGTCGCCCCTCCGGTTGTCGCCGGCAACCGCTGCTCTAGTCCCTGACGCCGTCACTGCTGCTCCCCTGTACCGCTGCTGCTGGGCTACTCCAATTGAAGACTGCTGGTCTCTCTCTCTCTCTCCCGGTCATTGCTGCTTCTCTCTGTCTGATTTGATTTGTGAGAGAGAGTCGTGTCTGGGCTTTGGAGCATTAGCTGTTGCCTTGTGATTAGCATCAGCTTATTCTTTCGGCCGGTGTTCATGTTGTTGTTGGCACCCCTGGTCGTGTTTTTGACATGTTGAAAAGATAGATTATAAATTGGGAGCTGTGTAGTTCTAATGCTTTATCATCCATGATGTGTTTCTGCTCCATCCCTTTCATGGAGCAGGAACTGAACAAAATTGTTTGGCATATATGCCGTTTGGTTTGCAGAAACCTCGAAGTCTTTTTCCATGAAGTAGATGCTATTTCGGTACTTTTCTTTTTCTTCTTCTTTTTTAATAGAAAAGTATGTTTATGTAAGCCAGCTCAATAGTTTATTTGATTAATTTTTTTTATAAAGATCAGAAGTTACAAAGGATTTGCGTGGTATGGTTCCTCAAATATTTGAATCCTTCGTTGGGCATTCGTTGGAATTTGAAACCTCTTCTAGTCTTTGAAAGTTTGTTAATTATCATGTTTTGAATTTTTTTTACGTAATTATATTGTTTTCATGCACTATTATTTATTTATTTATATTTATTTTAATATTGCGCCTCGCTTCGAAAAGGCGTGCGCCTGCGCCTTGCGCCTAGGCTCCAGGGACCTTTTGCGCCTTAGATGTGCCTGCGCCTTTAACAACACTGGTCATGACCTTGCATAACGAGATAGCGGATGATGTAATCGGTTGCTCTAAAAATTTAAGCTATAAGAGAATGTGTCCTACGCTTTTATTATTTTTTTGTAGTGGAACCATACTAACTTTCGGCAGTGAAAGAGCGAGGACAAATATATTAGGGCGTGATTTAGGTATGTTCTTATCACTGAATCATAAAAAAATTTCAGGTGTCCACCGGGTTCACAATTTCTTCCATTGGAGTCAAATTGACTGCGTAGCATTGATAAATAAACATCGATGACTGAAGCCAGTAAAAGGGAAGAGTAAGGTCCATGTGAGATCTACAAAAGTAATCTGAATTCTCTGGCAACAAAAAGTAGCAAGAACATGCAATTACCTGCTGCTGCTGGAGGGAGCCATAGAAGAAGAATCTCCCTTCTTTGTCTGTGAAGAGAGAGCAAACACCTTGTATGTACTTTCGTAATCCCCTTGCTTGACGTTTATAGGCACAGAACATGCTTTTTTTTTTTCCTTCCTTTTTTATAGTGCTTAGTAGTTGGGAGTTTTGAACGGTGAAGCAAAAGAAAAAAGTCTACCCCTCTTTGGAATTTGAATATAACAAAATAAAATGTCTCATAAGAGAATTATTATTAGTAATAAAAAGACGGGAGAGACTATCTACATTCAAGATAACAATATAAAATGTCTTATTAAAAGCACTAGTAGTAGAAAAATGGAGGAGATCTTATTAAAAGCACTAGTAGTAGAAAAATGGAGGAGATCTTAGGGACTATCTGGAAGGCGTAGATAGTCTCTCCCGTCCATTTATTACTAATTCTTTTAATAGGCGTGGCATGATTCACTTCTTATTTAATGCTAAAAAGTAAACGCTTTTTTTTAAATTATTTTTAAAGCAACTAACAAAGAATATAATGGTTGCGCATTTACCAACCACTAACTATTGCCATAGGGACTGAGTCTCTGTGCGCGCGCGTGCGTGTGGGGGGACGGGGGTGGGGGTTTGGTACCATCCCAAGACTTGGACATTAGCAAACATTTACTTCCGCCACCCTTCTAACTATTTTACGTGAATCACTTTGCACCTCCTTCCAATTCCTTTTCTTTCTTTTTATTGTTAATTAAAATGAAAATTTTGTAACTTCATAGAGTAGAAGACAAGATAAAATTACAAATCAGAAAACTCTTTTTAATACCCTGCACAAACTAAAGAAAAAAAATCAAGGTAGCGTTTAGTAACACTTTCAGTTTTGATTTTCTGTTTTTAAAAAAATCAAAATCAAAATCAGCTTAATTTTTTTTTACAAAAATAAATTGGTGTTTGATTACCCAATTTTTATTTTGAGTTTTTCTTTAGCGGTGGTTTGCGGTGGTGGTGGTGGTTTGCGGTGACGGTGGCCGGCAGTCGGTGATGGCAGGTGGTGGCTGCCGGCTGCTGGCAGTCACCAACGCTGGTCGTCGGCGGTGGGCGGCGCCGTCGACTGTGGGAGGTTGGTGGTCTCAAAATAAAAACTAAAACTGAAAATTGGAAACGATTTTTAGAGTTTTAAAAAATAACCCTATTTTAAAAATTGATTTTTAAAACTGAATTAAAAAAAATTGTGTGACAAAGACGTTTATTTTTTTGAATTTATAAAATTGAAGAAAAAACTGAAAAATTAAGTGTTACAAAAAGGAGCCCAAATTAAGGACTTAGCAAGTGGACACCTTAACACTATACACTTCCCATGGAACTCGCGGAAAAGCAAGCCCAATCAGCCCCAGTAAATAATCATAAGCTATACTCTAGGCAATTCGTGAAACAGTACTAAAACGAGAAGTTCTTGCAGTTATTTTTGTCTTTTTTTGGTGCTACCTTGGAGGTTTGTTTTAGCTTTGTAGCATCAGAATGAGTTTAAAGGCCTTTTTTTAGATTGTAGCATCAGGCATGACAATGTTTGCTGTTGTAAGCAATTTCTCGATTAATGCGTGAATTTTTTCTCCTCTTACTGACTTCTCAGAAATTAAAATAAATAAATAAATAAACCAAAAACAGAAAGAATACACGCCCAAGAAAGAACATGAACGGAAAAATCTAAACCCTTTTAATCTAAAAAGTAAATGCTAAGTAAAAAAGTCGTGTGAGAATTGACGGAGCAAATATTGACACTAAAAACAATGCTACAAACAACGCTAGCAATGGTGTTATGTAACGCCCCCGAAAATTCGGAACTCCGCCGCACCGAACTTCCGGGTCGTTAACCTACTAGATCACATCAAACCTGTCAAATCCTGTTCACTAACACATACTTCCAAAACAATGAAATCCTATATCAACTCAAACTCTTCACATTCAATATTACAAAACTACACAAACTAAAACTATTAAGATCTAGGTTCTTTACAAACTCAAGTTCTTATAGAACGAGTTGACAAAACTGACCCACGCAGGGGTCTCCCTACACAGTAGTGATGGGCTCATTGGGATCTCACACAGACTATAACCCATTCCCGAACATGCTACATTTGATCATCACCTGCTGAAGGGAGCCAAACGAAGGGTGAGCTTTTGAGAGCCAAGTAAGGTCGTACAAGGACTACAAAAGAGCTTATAACATAACTCCGAAAAATCCAACCGACGATAATTTTCAAAACATTTCGAACGATCAAAACTCAATGATTACCCAAAATGATTAAAATTCATCAGAAATAGATGCTAAAATAAATATTAACAATCAGAACAAAATCCAAAACGATCAATAGAAGATCCTTTTTAAATCAGCATTTCCAAGTACCACGAAAATTTCCATTGCTCAAGGGATTTCAATTCGAGCAGAAATTCATTTCAAAAATACAGCAAGATTTCCCGAGGGATTTTAACCCAAGCAGAAATCAAATAAGATAATATGATAAAGGCTTGTCAAGGGATTTCAACCCAAGTACAAATCCTTATAGTTAAGTACAATGAATGTTTGTCAAGGGCTTTCAACTGAAGTACAAATCATTCTAGCTAAAAAAAATCAAAAATCAATGTTGATCTTGGGCGATTTCAATGCCATTATGGCAAGCTTATATAGTGTACACATGCATGATGTACTAAATAATTACTAGTCCACTTGGGTACTAGTCTGCGTTTCATGCAGGATTCAACCAGCCTTATACCGCCTCCCCCACTAAACAGGTACCCAGGCCAGCACAGAAATTATCAATATCAATGAGCGTTAGCATAAGCTCATATCCCCGAAATTAATTCGGGTTCTCATAACAATAATCATACTGACATAAGTCAGCATTCGGGATTTTCAGAAGAAATCGAATTTTCAGAAGAAATCAGAATTTCAGAAGAAAAATAACAGATAAACAACAAAAACGACCGCGAATAATTATCGAATATAATCATAACAATTCGAAAGAATGGATATAGACAATGATCAAATTTTCTCAGCACGCAATAACACGTGAGCATCACAGGATTTTCAAATAACCGATTCAGGTTCAACATTAGGATTTTCTAGGCAAGAACATGCTGATATCAATACATAACTCAAAGTTCGGCATTAGCCGTAAATATATCAAAGGAGTACTTACGAGTAAAAGTAATCAAATAAGGGTTCGGACAAAAGTCTTTACCCAAGGTTCAGATAGAATCTCTTACCTGGATCCGCAGCTAAATTATCCTAACCGGAAGTCTTTAACTTTAACCTAAACGGAATAATCGAACCATTAGAATACAGCCTACAGAATAAAAGTATAACTTAATACGAACTCACACATGCTCCCAAAATGAACCTCCCCTCACCGGGTATGTAAAATTCTTGAAACGCCCCTAGGGTGTAAAATTACAAAAATGCCCCTCTCGGACTTAAATTACCAAAATGATCTTCCCATAAGTAGAATCACTAAAATTAACTTCCCATATGTAAATTTATGCAAAAATACCTTTTTAGGTCAAATTACCAAAATACCCCTTCGGGGTGGTAAATTACCAAAACACCCCTGGTGGTTTCCGGCACCGAAAAAATCTCAAAAATATCTTAAAATGATATTTTAAACATCCTAATATTATTTCTAGCCTAAAAAGTATTTTAGAAAATTTTCACCCGAAAATCTTGAACTGGTGTCCGGACCGAGCGCTAAAAAGTCAGTTTCACGAAAAATACCTATCGACCTTAGAATGGTACAAAATTTTAGATAATGAATCATATCAATACAATAAGATTTTCCTAAAATTTTTAAATCAAAACAGCTTGGTTTGTTACGCTAAATAATTTGATAAAGTTCTTTAATCGGTACCCCAATTTAGCGCTCTCCGTGGACTCCGAAAATTCTCAAAAAACTTCCAGAGTGTAGTTATCGTAAAAATATTGGGGGTTACAGTTTTGGACTTTGTCAAATTTTGACCCTAGATATTTATAAAAATTCATGAAGAACTGCCTAAATTAATTATACCTTTAGTGACAATTACAATCACTATTGAGATCTAAACACACACTATTTCACCCTTTTTGCACACACATCATCTTCTCCCACAATCTACTGCCGTGACCCATCACCCACACACTCACACTCTTCCCAAACACACACACTACTTCACTTTCAATACTCTAAATCCCTAGGAAATCCACTACACTAACTTAACTCATTCACTTACACATATTTATATACACATCACTCACATTCATACATTTGAAGTACATACACCCACATTGACACACACTAAACACACTACCCAGCTCAATGGTGCAAGAACACCCTCGCGGCACACACTGAAACACGGTCTTCCTTGCCTCACCTCATCTCACCTCACATGCACCCAAAACATTTATCAACTCACCCCCAACAGATTCTATACGCAATTTCACCTATAGGCCCACACACCCGAACTGAAAGACACAAGAAAAACACATAGTAGACACACAGTTTACACCTCCACGCACACACACAGAACCACATGTAGCCTGCTACATCCATGATAGTCCCCCCCTCTTTCACTAGCTCACCCATGGCTGAGTTTCTTAGGCACCATGTACCCTGCTATCCCACTTATACCCACACAGACCCATCTACCATATTCGCATGCTTATACATATATACACGCGGCCAAAACCACCTGTTGTGTATATGAAAGTCTTATACTAAGCTTGAAAAAGGAATTAAAACAATATAAGATAGGTGTTAACCTTGAAATCCCTCCTTTCTTGTTCCCTGATTTTCCTTCCCCTTCACGATCCCTGTCCCCCCTTTTTTCTATTTCTTCTTCTTCTTCTATGTTTCCCACTTTGTTCTGCTTATCTTTTCTTCTTTGCTTTTTTTTTTCATCCGAACTCTCTCACCTATCCAATCCCATACTAAACCATTTAATTTGGCTTAGTCACTAAGCTAGTAGGAGGTGGCAAATCCTAAAAAAAATCATGATTTTCTAAATTATTTTTATGAAATTACAAAAAGACCCCCCAAACTTTACATAATTACAAAATAAACCCCAAAATTTGTGTAATTGCATTTAAGCTTCAAAATTATTCTAATTAAATTATCAATTTAATTAAATGCCCCTAAAACATATATTGGCGCTCATTTCATCATCGAGAACATTAATTATCTTTATGCCCCCAGAATTTTCCAAAATTACAAAAATGCCCCCAAATTTTTAAAAATTACGTTCTTCCAAATTTCTTTTAAGCTTCAATGCACTACTAATCCCCGAGCATTACTCAAAATTAGCGCCCGTTTATTTTTCAGAGCCCAGATGGTATTTTTAACCGACTCCCAAAGTTCGGGATATTACATGTTAATACGAATACCTTAAGTGAGGAGATGACGGAGAGACTAAAGTGACTAGCAGAGATGATTCATTCAACATTGGAACACTTGATGAAAAAGGTTACTTCATCAACTCGGCTATACTATCTTAATTGGTACTCATGTTTCATGGCCAAAATAAGGCTTTCAATAAAGCAGTTAGTAGTCAAGAAAAGTCAAATTACAAAGTGATGGAAGAAATGAAAAAGTTGGTAAGAGACAAGAACGCTTGAAGGAGAAAAATAGTTAAAGACCTGTTTTTTGAGAAATTCAAAAACAAACTTCATCCGCTGCAAGGCTATTGGATGCGAAGTTGAAAAAGGGAATAGGTACCGCAATGACACGGTGGATGCAGAACTCTCTCCTGTTAGGATTGAGACTGTTATGAAACGTTTTGAGTTTAAACTATCCAAATGATTCAGATGGTTTATACCCAACTATGTTGATGATGAGAATTAGGGGCAAGTAGGAAGAATGTTGCAAAACCAAGTAGTCAGAAAGGCCCTGCAACGTGGCCTAATAACATTCAAATTACTAGAAAGTGGTAACCGACAAATTCACGAAGGCCAAGGGAAACTTCTCCTCATAGAAGAGGATCACTCAACATTCCAAGAGACTAGTAATTTCCTAAGGCAAGATGGCCATGGAGAAAGGGTGTGGCAGGACAAAGAATGATAGTCCAACCACAACATGAGTTTAATCAAGTGCGAGTAGGTCAGGGTTACTAGCCTACTAATAAGCCCATGTACCGAAAACCCTACCCCACTATTTGTGATACCCTGAGAAATACCGAAAATTAATCTAACCATGAGTTTGATTAATTAAGGGGCGCTATTTTTATTAAGTAGGAATATGTTGGTGATAATTAAGTGTTAGGGAGCTAAATAAGGGGTTAGTGTGGGCCTTAGGGGATAAAATGTAATTTTAAAAGTTAAGGGGCAAAAATATAATTTTGAAAAATATGGTGAACGAGATGCATATTTTTATTAAGTAGTATCGTTTCAATGATAATGAGGTGTTAGGGGCCAAAGGACGGGTGAGGGTGATTTTGGGGTTAAAAGTATAATTTTCCGAAGTCAAGGGGTCAAAATGCAATTTTGGAAACTTTAGGGCAAAGTGCAATTTTGTAAAGTTTAACTTAGGTGTCAAAGTTTGGAAGAAAGTGGTCATGATGTGGCCACCTGCAGCTAGAGTCTCGGATGACTCATGAAACCTAAAGATTAGTGAAAGGATCGGAGTGGATAAAATTGAAACAAAAAGAAAATGAAAGAAGGTATTGGAGGAAAAATGAAAATACAAGAAAGTTGGAAACATGAATAGTGCGTGAACAGCACCCGTGAAGAACACAACCAGCAGAGGAGAAAAAAAATGGAGAAGGAAAAGAGGGAAAAAGAAGAAGAAGAAGAAGAAGAAGAAGAAGGAAAGAAAGTCCAATCTAAACCCTAACGGGTATGATTTTGAACCAAATTCGTGGAAATAGAATGACTTTATTTGTGGATATATATATATATATAGGGAGTTGATCCGTTGAGAGCGCTAGAAAAATAGGAGAAGTTGCAAACGCGATCTGGCCGTTCACGCCCGATCTGTGGACGGCCCAAATCTTTTTTTTTACGTTTTTTTAAGGTACGTCCGCTACATAATATAGCGGATGATCTTTTGACAAAAATACCCTCCAACTTAAAAACAGTCCATCCGCTACATTATGTAGCGGACTATTTTCTGACATTTTTTTCTCTTTCTCTCTCCTCTCTCTCATTATTACTCTGACTTTTTTTCTCTCTCTCTCCCCTTTCTCTCATCCACTACATTATGTAGCGGATTAGTTTTCTTACATTTTTTCTCTCTCTCCCCTTTCTCTCATTAATGGCTTGTTTTTTTTCCCCTCTCTCTGCCCTTTCTCTTCTTTCTGAGTTGTGTCTTTCTCTCACCATTTTTTTCTTCTCCCCTCCTTTCCTCTTCTTTCAGAATTGAAGTTGACAATGGGTACACTATGTGAGCGAATCATGGATGATAAAGAATTCTGCTATTGCAAATCCCTCCGGTATGCAGAGCGATCTGGGGCACATTGATGACACTGAAACTCGAATTGCCCGAATGCGAGATCAATACATAGAGATGTTGTTTCTCCTCAAAAAGCTTATCTTGGTTCCTGATTTCGAGCTTTACATATTCACAAAGGCTTGTCGTCCCTATGCACTGGAGATGGCAAATTTACTTGACCCTGAAGGCGTGTACTTCGATCCGACTAGAGTGTTTTCATGAGAGCATTGTGACCAGGAAGCTTTAAAGCACCTTGATTGGGTGCCAGGGAGATAAAGTGGCATTCTAATTCTTGATGATACAGAAAGTTTTTGGTGCAGATTCAAGGAGATAAAGTAGCCATATTCTGGTTATGGGTTTTACTTTTGAGGCAGGAGAGAGAAAGAGAAAGAGAAAAAAGTACGACTTGGTTTTTGTATATCTGAGAGAGAGAGAGAGAGAGATAGAGATAAAGTCACGAAGTAAATTAGAGAAAGGAGAGAGAAAGAGAAAAAAATGATGAGAGAGAGGAGAGAGAAATGAGAGAATGTCAGAACATTAAATGAGGAAAAGGCGAGAGAAAGAGAAAAAAAGCCAAAAAATTAGTCCGCTACATAATGTCGCGGCAAGATAAAGGAGAGAGAGAATCTGTCAGAAATTTAATGAAAGAAGAGAGAGAGAAAGAGAAAAGAAAAAGCCAGAAGACACTGCCTACTCGTCCGCTACATAATGTAGCGGATGGACTGTTTTTAAGTTGGAGGGTATTTTTGTCAAAAGATAATCCGCTATATTATGTAGCGGACGTACCTTAAAAAAACGTAAAAAAAAAAGATCTGGGCCGTCCACAGATCGCGCGTGGATAGCCAGACCGCGCCAACTTCTCCTATTTTGCTAGCGCTTTCAACGGATCAGCTCCCATATATATATATATATATATATATATATATATATATATATATATATATATATATATATATATATATATATATATATATATATATATATATATATATATTTTGTTGAATAATCTGATTGAGATGAATGAATGATGATGAAATCTTGTTGGAATCATTGATATAAAACTTAAAACAACAAAGAAAGGGGAAAAACGAATTAGGGCTTGAATTAGGTTGATTTCAGTGGCGTGGGTGTGTGTTTTAGTGTTTGTTCTTCATCCTTGAAGATTTAGTTTGAATTGTTGGAGGTTAATTGGATGTAATTACATAAACTAAATTGATTCGGAGGCTGAAAGTATGGAAGGCAAGGGAATTAGGAGATGTAAATGTGAGAAAAATGGGAATCCATGCAAAAATTAAAGAAGAGAAAACCCAGGTACATGGTTGGTTCAGGGAAGAAGAAGCTTTGTGTGTGCCTTAAAGGTGTAATAGTGTGTGTGTGTGTGTGTGTGTGTGTGAATCTGAATAGTGACTTGTAATTGTCGCTAAAGATGAAACCTTAAGAACCAGGTTTTAATTGGAATTTTTAAAAATACTAAGGGTCCAATTTAGCCAAAGTGAAAAAAGTAGACACTAGTTATTTTAGAAGACCTACATCGTGGAGAAATTTCAGATTTTTTCGAAGGCTAGAAAGGGGTTAACCGATATAGGAACTTTGAAATTTTGCAGTAAAATTTAAAATATCAAACGAGCGCGGTTTCGAGCAAAACTTTTATGAGAACCCTAGGATGTTGGAAAGTTTTATTTTCCAAGATTTCGGTCATTCCAAAGTTATTAGCTATTTTTGGGCGAATGGACTTTTAAACGCTTGGTCCGGACACCGGTTCGAGATTTTTGGGCGAAAATTTTGTAAAATATTTTTTAGCTCAAGAATGAATTCTGGAGGCTTAAAATAGCATTTAAAGTGATTTTGAGATTTTTCTGAGGCCGGGAACCCACAGGGGCATTTTGATAATTTGCCACCCGGAGAGGGGTATTTTGGTAATTTTCCTAGTAAAGTTTTTCAAAGGACTTTTTAGTCCAAAAAGGGCTGTAAAACACCTAAAAGGTTGTTTTGAAGCTGATTTGAGACGTTGCGGTGATAGTGAACCTCGGGGGCATTTCAATAATTTGTTGCCCAGAGGGGTATTTTGGTAATTTTTTCTATACAATGCTTTGAAGGATTGTTGGTTTGGCAAGGGGTGTAAGACATCCAAAAAGTTATTTTGAAGGGGTTTTGAGATGTTTGTTGGGGCGATGATCTCCAATGGGTATTTTGGTAATTTTACATAAGCTGGGGGTGTTTTGGTAAATTTTTCCCTTTAAAATTTTTGAGTGACTATTTGTTCTATAAATGTTGTAGTACGTCTAAAAGGTAGTTTTAAAGCGATTTTGGGGGTGTTGGTGGTGTGGCGGCCATTAGGGGGTATTTTGGTAATTTGCTAGGTTGACGCCAAAATTTAGCGAATGCACGTAATCCAGCGTAGGGGTGGTGGGAAGTGAGGAATGATGTTAATATATTAAAATAATGAGATAGTGGTTATTGCTAATGCGTTGGTAAGCTAGGTTAAGGATCTAATTATTGGATCAGATTAGCAAACTGTCGTAAGACGCTAAAAATGATGAAATAGGAAGGGGTAGAATAATGAGTGCGTATATGTTGAATGATGTCTAACGAGCAGGGTATGATTTGACTAGGCGATGCAGCTCGTTAAGATCAGAGATTGCGAGTTGCTTCGGCTATAAGCCAATCAAGTAAGGACAATGCGATTCTGATATGCTAATTCATTGTTTCGATTAGCATGCCATGTTGATGATGTGTTGTTGAATTCTTGTTGTTATGATTGGAAGCCGATAGTCATTGCGACCGGTATACGTATATTTGAATTGTGTTGTTGAGGACTTAGGGTAGAAGAAATTCCCTTAATCCGCCCTATTGATGGAATTTAGTGAGGATGATGGGTGTCCTAGTATGCTATGATTCGATTCAATTAGCATACCTGAAGTGGATGTTGATGTTTCGTAGGGGTTATCATGTGGTTGTTGTTAGATATCGGCAGTTATTGATAACCGATATCTCTTCTCTTTGAGAACACCATTGAGGACTTGTGGCAAGCTTCTCCTGAGTCCGCCCTGTCGTTGATGACGATGTTGTTGAGGTCGCTATGTGTTGTTGTGAAATGTCGGCACTTATTGGTACACTAAAAGAAAACAAGTATTTAGGGACAGAGTTTTATCGACGGAGAACAAATCCGTCGGTAAAACGAGTTTAACCTACATATTCTACCGTCGGTAAAATTCAGTCGTTAAAAAATGATTACCGACGAAGTTAGTGTCGACGAAAGTTTTTGCCGACAATATTTTTGCGGTGGTCTTTTAGCGATGGAATTACCGTCGCTAAAACGTTTTTACAAAATTAATTTTTTCGAGGGTTTTATTAAATTGTTTTAGGGACGGAAGGAATACGTCGCCAAAACTTCTGTAGATAGATATCGCGATTTACCGATGGACTTTTAGCGACGGGACGGAAGGAATACGTCGCCAGATCTGCCTTTCGTTCTCTTCCCCCATTTCTCTCTCTGAAAAATCTCCCACCGCTGTTTTGCTCCGGCGACCAACTTGCATGGTGACCCACCTCCGGTGACCAACCTCCACGGTGACCCACCTCCGGCGATTCCCCTCCACGGTGACCCACCTCCGACAATCCCCCTCCATGGTGACCCCTCCCTCCACTACCGCCGCATGAAAAAACTGCCACCATCGTCCCACCACCGATGCGGCTGCCCTCCACTGCCGCTGGCTATTGTGCCTTAAGGTAAGTTCTATTTAGTCTTATTTATTCAATTCTTGTGCAACATTATCTGCATAACAACGATGAAACTCAAATAAAATTGCATTCTAGGGCAAAATAAAGTTAGTAGAAAATGTTGAGAAATTTGGTTTAGAGACAGATAATAAAAAATAAAAAAAAGGCCAGCATTGGATGAATGCCCCTGGTTACGAGCTAGCAGATGAGCTAACCAGTGATATGCCTACAATTCAGCATTGGATGAATTCCCCTGGGTTATGAGCTCTTGCCACTCTACTGAAATGAAAACAAGAAGAAAGCTTCATCAAGTCTTTTTTTTATAGCGATTACGGATCATCTTGCAATTTCATTTCCTTTCTCTGATTGGCAACTTATTCAACTATATGATGCAACCTAATCTTCGACTAATGCCATAGATGGAAAAAGAGAAGAAAAAAAAGGATGCCAAGCTGCATATATTGATCACTCCACCCACAGTGCTTAGTTGGGTTTACAATAATTTTTCATTTTTATGTTAATTTTATTGATAACAGGATGATACATCTTTTAGGATGAGTGTCACAACCAATAACAAGGCGAATTCCTTTCAAATAACTACTTATAGCACAAGTCGTGCACTTTCAGCAAACTTATGCGCCATACTATTACTTGTTCATTCACAAAATTTACCTCTAAAAAATTAAAAATCCTTCATTGAGCTCTTGCAGTACGGAATGTAGTTGCCTAAATGGACTTCTTCTCTTATAGCTTTGTTCCACGCTAGAGTCACCATCAGGGAACCCCCTCTAGCTACGTTCTTCTAAGCGCTATGTGATCTATATGAAATTGAATTACTTCATCTACTGTTACTGCTTTTGCAATTTTGGATCCTACCCTCAAATATGGCCGCATTATAGTTAATTTTCATCACGCCTTTTGGTGGAGGTGTGTGAACTCAACGTAAAATACTCCCCTCGAGTAGCTGTGCATCTCATGAGCCTTTCATGAATTCATGCAGTACCGAAAATGCCACTCATATTCAATTCTAGAGCCATCCCTTTCACTGAACTCTACATAATTTTGAATCGTTCCAGCAACACCAACATAACATACGATAATGTATGGGGTTTGTCCTTTGAAAAACAAACCTGAGAAAGCTAATGGAGACTCGAAGAAAGTGCACAAAGTTAGGGTGCCACCCCCCCCCCCCTCAACAACCATATTTTAGGGCATTTTGCACTACATTCTTCCATGCATGCTATCTGATATACAAAGTTAGGGTTTCCTTTAGAGTCAATGATCATGTGGTCCCCCACCATGTAAGCTATAGAAAGGGAAAGGGTAGAATTTGAACTATGCATTCTCTTAGATTACATTTCCCATTTTGCAGTAATGCAATAGCTATATGAGATATCTATGATTTAGTTCTAATTGTTGGATTTTTCTATATTAAGTTAACTGTGCATTGAACATCTGAGAATTGAGATTGTTGACTGTGTATTTAACATTTGAGAATTGAGATTGTTGATTGTGCATTGAGCATTTGAGATATTGAGATTCTTTACAGAGGATTGGACCCAATTGGATTGAATGTGTGATTTTTATTAATTTTTATTGCATTGAGCATTTGAGAATTGAGAATTGAGATTGTTGACAGAGGATGGGACCCAGTTGGATTGAGATACCTGTTAGGTGGCACGGACACGGACACTGCGTTCGATTGACGGTGTTCGTCGGTACACATTATGCCTATTGCCTCGAATGAGATTGTTGACTCAAGATATACATGCTTCTAATCTGATCTTACGGTAAGGGCACTACGGAGGTCATGACTCATGAGCAGGCTTAGTTCATGAGGTTTAATTGCCTTCTCACTGCACAAAGATACTTGTAACAAGCATGTTCTAATCTTATCTCCTTTTATCGATCAGTGGCAAGCAAACTTCTGATTTTGGTTCTCTTACTACTATGTAATGTTGTTTAATTTAAAATTGCCGCTAAAAGTTATTTTCGCTCGTTGATGGCAAAAATGTAGAAAACAATGACACTTGATAGTACTTTTATAGAACAGCTAGTTACTTCGAAAGATCTATGTGCTTGTTGTGTTCTCTGCGTTTGCTTCATGTGCATCACTTTAACATAATTTAGTTACTAAAAGCTTAAAGGTCTTATAAACTGTGACATTTAATAGATTTAATTCAGCTATGAAATTGATGCTCATTAATTGAATAATGCTCGATTGGTTTTTCACGTTAAAGTAGGTTAAATGGCTTCTGCTTCAGTGAACAGGGACGTTTCAGTCGATAGGCACGTCTTCAAGGTCATGATGCCTGGTTTTCATGCATAACTTGTATGCCATCCCGCTTTCTCTGTGTTTTCGTTTGTTAAAATTTTTATCTTTGGTTAAAAACTTACATGTCTTACTGTATTCTGAATATGTTAGGCCATACCGGTAGCATTTTGCAGATTGCTTACCACATTGAGATTTGAAGCAACTTTAACCAACGGCAAGGGGTCATAGCCTATTAAATTAAAGATGAATCTAGGCCAAGAGGAACTTTGCTTCGAAGAGGGTTGGAACGAATTCGTGCAGCAGTGTGACCTCCATCTAGGAGACTTTGTAATCTTTGAACACATGGGGAAAATGCGTTTTCAAGTGCTGGTGTTGGATCAAAGCACTTGTGAAAAACCTTTCCCCCAATGTTGAACTCTGAGCCGTAATTCGACAATATTTTAAATTAATCGCATCGGATATGTATAATTTGAACAATTTTGTGTTATTTGAACATTGACTATTTGTTTGATAATTTTAAGTTGTTAATTGTGCATTTGATAATTGTGATTATTGATCGATGATTTTAAGTTGTTAATTGATGATTTTAGATTGTTAATCGTGCATTTGAGATATTGAGATTGTTGACGGAGGATGGGAGCCAATTGGTTTGAGTTTTTTTACTACGGGTTTGGGCATTAAAAATTAAAAAAATTAAAATGACTTTTATCGACGGATTAATTCTATCGCTAAACATTTTATCCCGTCGCTAATTTCCTTAAAACAGAAAATAAATTAAAATAGAATTAGCGACGGATATTCCGTCGCTAATTTAGCAATAAATCCATCGCCAAACATTCTATATTAGATGATGAATTTTATAATTCCGTCCCAAAACTTTTAGTAACGGCCTTTTATACGAGAGACTTATAGCGATGGGAATTCCGTCGCTAAAACTTTTAGCGACGAATTTTTCCGTCGCTAAAAACCTTATTCCTTGTAGTGGTAGTCGACATTCCTCTTATGTAAGAACATTGTTGAGGGCTTGCCGTAATCTTATCCCAAGTCCGTCCTGTTGATGATGTTATGTTGAACTCTTGTTGTTAGATCTGAACACCGGTTGATCTTCTGATCCGGTATTCCTTGTTGAGCTGTGTTGTTGAAGATATAAGGTGGAATAGTTTTTCCTTAATCCGTCCCGTTGATGAAGTCATGTTGCTTGGTTGTAAAGTGGTTAGGGAAAGCACTCTAAATGAGTTCCTTGCTTGTTGACAGTGTCTCTTCTATTTACTTGAGACTGAGATGAACATCCCATAAGATGAGACATCAATATGAGGAGGATGGCCTATAAAACATGATCACTGGCAAAGAGGATGTAGGGCGCGCGAGTCGAGTCTGTCATGTCTGGTCGAGTCTAGTCTGCCGTGTTTGAGTTGCATTGCATTTGATTTTCTTTTGATGTTAATGATTTTAATGACTTATATTTCGTTGATGTTTATCTTTCAATTTTCTGTTTTAGTGTTCACTTGCATAGTCAGTCAGTGACTCTGTCTGTCGGTCAGTCAGTCTTGTCCATGAGGAGGTGGCAATAATGCTGTTCTGTTGGGCCTTAAAGCCGCCCAGTCTAAAGAAAGAAAAATTATCGTTTGACAAGTTATGTTGATGTTGAAATTATTGACTACTCTTGATTCATTGCTATCGTTGAGATGATTATTATTCCTCCGAATCTTTTGAATCATTTGTACACGATACTCCTCATGTTGTCTTTACTGGGCGATTTGTGCTCATTCCTTATGTTGTATTGTGCAGGCTATAAGGTTGATCAAGGAGAACCCTCTAGAAAAGGGAAGAGAAACAAGCTAGAAAAGTTGAGCAAGGGGATAAGTTGTGTGAGGTAAGACAAGCTGGAAATGGTGAGATAAAGATTGAGCTGCAAAATAGGTTGATAAGAGTTACACGACTACAGTCGTATATTAGGTTGTAACCATTCATGTTGTTTAGGGACTTGAAAGTTTTCTGCTAAAGAATGATGTAGATTTGTAAGAAATTTTTTTGTAAGGACGCATTTCAGAGCGTCTATTAATGATGTATGAGTATGAGGATGTAGTTGCTCTGTATTCAGCACAGGACTTTGAATGTAATTATGGCCGATAACTCAGCCCGGTGATGTTACCTGGGTTGAGGGTGTCGCACTATTATCGATCAAATGGATGTTTCCAAAAGGAAGAAATTTTTTTGGTTTACCCTTTTCTATAGCAAATGCAACCAGTCAACCTTAGAACATATTACATAGTTTACCTTTTCATGTCGGGAACTTGGTCTAAATGAATCGATGAAACTGAAATGGTTTCAATATTCAATAAATAGGTTCGCTTTTCTTCTTTTGCCGACTTACCACCAAATTCTGTGTCTTCTTGGATAGATGAAGGATTTGTTCATTGCACAATTTTCTGAAATAGAACCAGAGATTCTTATATCAGATATTGTAATGTTAAAACAGGTCTCGTGAGAAAGCGTTGAACAATACTTATAAACTTCGAGGCAATAAGAATGGCGAATTTACCTTTGAATCGTTTAGATCTAGAAATTGGGAAAATATTTGAAGGCATGGAATTTAGATATTTAAAGCACGGCATGTATTTGAACTTTCTTCCAGAGTAGCAACGTATGAGATGTTGCTGAGAGAGGAGCATGTTAGAAAGAATTCATCGATGGGGACCTATTTCAGGATCCTATGGATTTAATGGAAGTGGATGTTGCAAAGATGATCAAGAAGAAACTGGTGGTTTGTTAGCCATTAGTTAAGATATGAAACCTAATTAGCTTGCCCTCCAAGCAGCCCAACAAAACAAATCTGTCACCTTCTTTGAGAAAGTATTCTTAGAAAAGATAGCCCTGTAGAAGAAGAAGAAAGTTAATCTAGAAATTGCAAACTTATTCACTACAAGAAAACATGTCATTGTTGAATGACAACATAAAAATTGTCACTATTGATCATTAACTGTGACAAGTACAAAGGTCATCATAATCGGTCTTATCACAGTGCAATATCTAGTGACAACAAACGAAGTTGTCACTCAATTTTGTCACTAATTACTTAGCGGGATCGTCAATCTATTGGCGGAAATAACTTTGAAAAATCAATAGTGACAACTTTATAAGTGTTGTCACTGTCTTAACTAGCAGTTGTGACAAAATTACATGTTGACAAAGTTGAATAAGGATTATAGGTTATGACAAAGTTCCTATTGTAACAAAAATCTGAAGGCAGGATGCAAACTAATGTTTCCTGGTTCATTTTTATTCTAAGTTTTCTTAGATTTCCAAAACACATATGCGTCAATAGAATCCTACGAGCCCAACCCCCCCTCTCTCTCTCGCACACACACTCACACACACACACACTCATTCTGCTCGATTGATTGTCTCATCCATCTCTTACGCTCTCTGTCTATAGATTTCAACTTTTCGATCTCACTGCGAAGTCAATTCCCAGGGTCTGACAGGCGGCCAGATTATGCCGTGCTTTCTCGGGTTTGTGATGCATCACTTCCTTCCTCTCTATTTCTCTCTTATGCACCAATGGAATTGGCGCACTTGGGGTTCCGAGGGATATGTTATTGGACCTAACTTAGGAAAAATACACACCCTATGGGAAAGCGACACGTGTCACCACGTGGAGACCTTGAAATTGCCCTATGTTTCTTTGAGTAGTGGGAAGAACATTTCCCTACTATTCCACTCTCTCACTTTCCGATTAGGGCTAATAACTACCAACTAAATCTGGGAACTCCCCATTGAAGAATAATAACCGACTCTTTAATACATGCCTATATAAAGGAAGCTAGGGACAGTTGAGAGGTAAGTTATGATAATCTAAGAATACTTTCATACATTCTCTCAAACACATCCGCTTTTAGCGTCGGAGATCTTTCGCTGGAAACCCTTTCGACTAGTCATCGGTGTCGCTTGTGCTGTGCAGGTTGGTCGTAAGTCAATCATAATTTTTTTGAATTTCTTCCCCAACATTTTGGTATGGTGCCATCTGTGGGACCGAAATCTTGTGTAACAGACGCCATCTCTCAAAATCCCAATTCACATGACTTGAACCCCCACATGAACCTCAACAGTGAAACATCTATAGAATTATCATCCACCTTGCTTCCTGACCTGGCTCGTGGAGGTGTCACACGACTGCCATCTGCCAATCACGAAAAATCTTTTGCTAGAGCCCTAAGCATGACGTCGCCTCCACATTTGCCAATAAGTCCCATTCTTCAAAATGCATTCCATTTTTCCAGTCCATCTGAACCCCACACCGCCTATGTGATCATTAGTGCTTGTGCCTTAGTGAGGCCACCAGCCACGGCTAGCCAAGCTGACTTACTAGCCATCATCCAAACGATGCAGAAGTCCATGAAGAGGCTATAGGCTACCATTGAGCAGCAAACTGAGCAGCCCCCTGCACAAGTAGAGCTTCCAAGACCCACGTAGGAAAAGTACACTTCCAATGCCCAAAGGTAGTCAGTCTGTCACCACCTTACATTTCCACTAGGACACAAAGTTTCCACCGAACCACATAAAGAAGAGCATCCTCAACATGTTGATCAGGTCGATGGCAAGCACTCTTATGATGAACGTTGCATCCCCATCACAAAAGGCCAAAAGAAAGCTATTATGGAGCCAACTCTGCTCGACGGGATGTCCTTGTACAATCGAAGGGCTATCGCTCCAAGCAATTCACTACAGTTTCAGTCATCATCAGGCAGCCTTTCACAGAGGAGATAAACCTCTTCCTCATACCAGAAAATTTCAAGATGCCCCAATGTGAGTCATACTACGGCAAGGGGACCCTATGGAACATCTAGCTAGTTTTACCTCAAGCATGAATTTGCATCTTGTCCTTGATCAGATTATGTGCCGAGCATTCACCAATAACCTTGAAGGGTGCAACCCATGTATGGTTTCAGCATATACCATCCCGCTCTATTTCATACGGGCTCAGCTAGCCGAGTCCTTTCGTTGTAACTTCTTGACAAGCCAAGTTCAACGAAAAAACTCCTCGACCCTTTTTTTGTAGAGTACAAGAACCTAGGGTGTCCTTGAAATCCAACTATATGCCTTTTAAAGGAAAGAAGCTCCTTATCGATCACCTGAATCCTGGGGTGACCTTTACGACCATGGCAAGAGGCGTTAGGCCAGGACACCATTGCATTTCTCGGCGAACAAATGCCCTGAAAAAAATGGCAAACCTCCTCGACAGAGTAGAGAAATACCTTGGAGTAGAGGAGGACTCAATGCTTGCACAACAGGAGACCAATGCTGGACAAAAGAGGAGAAACCTACTAGGCTCTTGACCTCTGGATAATGACTCAAAACGCTCATTCGCACCATTTATGGGTCCTTTCACTCCTCTTAACGCTTCCCACAAACACATCCTCAACCAAATCAAGGGCTAAAATATTATATTATCAAGTGGCCCAAACCTATGAGGATGCTACCAAAAAGAAGGACCCCTAACTATACTGCAACATCCACAAGAATCACGGCCACACGACAGAAGAGTGTAAGGTTCTTCAGTGCGAAATCGAGAACCTTATCGCCAAAGGATATCTAAAGCAATTCATAAAAATGAATCAGCAACAAGGTGGAATGAGGGGAGGAAATTAGAAGAGCAAGAGGAGGCCCCCCGAAGAGATCCACCAATAATCAACACCATCTCTGGGGGGTCGAGCTCAGGAGGATCGTGTCACAATCCTGCTGCAAAGCCTAAGCTCAGGAGGTCAACCTAACTCAAGGCCCTGCCAAACGAGCAAAAATGTCAATGTTATTAGGCTTGGATGACTCGAATCTAGAGGAAATTATCTCACCTCACAATGATGATGTCGTCATTACCCTACAAATCAATGCATATAATGTTAAATGCATCCTCGTCAACACGGGGAGCTTGGTCGACATCATCTTTGAAGACGCAATCTCACATATGGAGATTTCAAAGACTAAGTAAGACCAGTCTCCTTTCCTTTATATGGCTTCACAGGAGCATCTTCACTATTCGAAGGTACTATCCCACTCACAATCAGTGCAAGTACCGCACCCCTACAGGCAACACAGACCATTGACTTCCTTATTGTCAAAGTCAATTCGTTTTACAACAATATACTAGGACGAACTAACCTGAATAAGTTGCAAGCATTTACTTCAACTTTTCATTTAGCCATGAAGTTCCCCAAGCTGAATGGAGTCGACACAATCAGGGGAGACCACACACTCACTAGCAAGTGTTATCTAGCATCTTGCAAAGCTGATGAGACATTGGCTATTGAAGACCAGCAAGATGAGCAGAACATGAAGCATGCTGAGCCTGTAGAAGAACTCATTTCCAAGGAGATGAGGGGCGTCAGCCGCAAATCGGCTCCACAATAGAGCTAACCTTTTGCAGTTAGTTGATCTTCTTCCTTCGGTCAAATGATGATGTCTTCGCATGGAGTATTACGGACATGCCCAGGATAGATTCATCCATGATAATCGCCTATCAATCAATCCCAAACATAAGCTGGTAAAACAAAAAAAATCGTCCTTTCGCACCTGAGCAGCAAACGATAATCAAGAAGAAAGTGGACAAGCTCTTTGAAGCCAATTTCATCAAAGTAATCATCCCGAGTGGGTACCAATGTCATCATGGTGCCTAAGCCAGGTACCGGCAAATAATGCATATGCAGTGACTATAACGATCATAACAGAAGATGTACAAAGGACAGCTATCCTCTATCACATATTGATTCTCTGATTGACGCCATGTCTGGGGATGATCTCTTAATCTTTACGGACGCTTTCTTTGGCCTTAAATTAAATTTGGATACATGAGGATAACGTAGCAAAGACGGCCTTCATAACAAACCAAGGCCTCTTTCTCTAGAATGTCGGCCCCATCTATCAGAGGCTAGTTGACAAGATTTTCAAGCCCTCAGTGGGAAAAAGAATGGAGGTCTACATCGATGAAATGATCCTCAAAAGCTTGTGTGCAGAAGACCACATCAAATACCTCAAAGAGTGTTTCCCTTTCTTACAAAAATATCGCATGTACCTCAACCCTACAAAGTGTGCCTTTAATGTTTCCTTGGGGAAATTCCTTGGCTTTATGGTCTCGCATTGAGGTATTGAAATCAAACTCGAGAAAATCAAGGCCAGACAACATATGGAAGCACCCAAGAGTGTGAAGGGAGTTCAAGTGCTAGCTGGGTGAGTAGCGGCATTCAGTCAATTCCTTTCTGAATCGGTCGAGCGCTACCACCATTCTTTAAAGCTTTGAAGAAAATCAAGAACTTTGAATGAACAGCTGAATGCCAAGCTTCTTTTGAAGCTTTAAAAGCCTACCTTTATTCAACACCTCTCCTATCCAAGCAAATTATAGGAGAGGAGTTATTCCATTACCTGTCAATAGCTGAGTCTGTAGTCAATGATGTCCTCATCCAAGAACCGAATGACAATCAGCTCCTTATTTATTAAGTCAGCAAGGTTCTTCAAGGAACCGAGCTTTGCTATCCAAATGCAAACAAGCTTGCTTTCATGCTCCTCACTACTGATAGAAAACTTTGACCATACTTTTAGACACATTCGATCGTCGTGCTGATAGACAAGCCCCTTCGACGAATATTGTATAAGCCTGATCTATCCAGCCGATAGTACCGTGGTCAGTCAAACTTTGGGAGTCTGACATACAAAACAAGCGTTGTCCTTCTCTCAAGTGGTAAGCTTTGGCCTACTTCATCGTCGAGTGCACCGTACCCTTTGAGGATGAAGACCTATCTAGTCAAATCCATTGGGAGAATATCTTTAAATGGAACGTTGATGGCTCTTCCAATGCGAATGGAAATAGAGCAGGGCTAATCCTCAAAAGGACGAATGACCTCGCAGTTGAATGCCTTCTGTTTCAGCTTCCCCACCTCAAACAAAAAGGCCGAATACCAAGCCTTGATAATAGGCATGCATTTGGCCGGTGCCAAGTAGAGTCATTACATGTATACAGCAAGTCCCAGTTCGTAGTCAAGCAACTATCAAGAGAGTACGAGGCACGTGATATTAAGATGGTCAAGCACCTGCACAAGTTTAAAGATCTTGCAAATCATTGAAATTTTTAACATTAGTCAAATCAACCGAGAAGATAACGTATTAGCCAACGCTCTCTCTCGGCTGGCTTCCCTTGACCCCTTGAAATTCAGTCGCACCATCGACTTGGAACTCTTGAATGAGCCAAGCATCACTGAGCATAAGGTGCTAGATATCACACACTAACCCTCATGGATGGATCTCATCGAGGCCTACCTCCAGGACCGCACCTTGTTTACCAACCGGAAGCAAGCCAGGAGCAACGTTAGCTGCTCAGCTAGATACACCATTGTAGAAGATGTACTCTACAAGTGTTCCTTTACGCTTCAATATCTTCAATGCCCCTCACCATCTGAGGTCGAGTACGCCCTCCAGGAAGTACATGAAAGAACATGTGGTCAACACCTGAGGGGACGAGCATTAGCACAAAAAGTCCTCTGCCAAGGGTATTACTGGCCGACCATGATGCTTTGGATTATGTAAAATGATATGATGCATGCCAACACTTCTCCTCAATCCCCCAACAAACATCGACACCATTAGCCTCGCTGAGCATCCCTATCCCTTTTGCAATGTAGGGAATGGATTAGGCCCATTGTTCTTGGCCTCTGCTCAACACAAGTTTGTGATCATTATAATCGATTACCGTACCAAATGGGTAGAGGCAGAGCTATTAGCCACCATCACAGAAAAAGAATTATGAAGAATTTTTTTGGCGAGTAGTAATCTGTGGATTTGCCATTCCTCATGTGATTGTTAATGATAACAGGCCCAACCTTCAAAACATTATGTGCCAATCTGTCGATTGCACGGCGCTTCAACTTGGTTGCCCATCCACAGACAAATGGACAGACAGAGGTCACTAACCAAACTCTCATCCATGGCATTAAGAAAAGTTGGACGATGTAAAGGCCTTTGGGTAGACAAACTCCCCAAGATCCTTTGAGCTTACCGCACAACAACAAGGAACCCCATGGGTGAAACCTCATTCACCTTAACTTTTGGAACGGAAGCACCCGTCCCCATTAAAATTGGCCTACCCTTTCTTCAGCTAACAGCCTACGGAGAACAATAAGGCTCATCGAGTCAACTTGTACCTATTAAACGAAGCGAGAGAAAAAACTTAGGTTCACCTCACCTCTTACAAACAAAAGGTTGCAAGGTTCTACGCCAAACGGATTATGCCTCGTGCTTTTTGCAAAGTTCTACCCTTTCTTATCCTTTGCCGAACGAATCTTTGGCCTTTTCCATAGACAAGTTGGCACCGAATTGAAAAGGGCCCTCTAGGGTGGAAAAGTTGGGTGGTCGAGGATCTTACCACTTAGAAGAATTGATTGGCAAGGAGATCCCTCGGACTTGGAACGTAACCAACTTAATACGCTAGTACGTATGAGCAAGATTAAGATTAGGGCACCCCCTCTCTCTCTATTCAGACATCTTGCTCATGCGAGGCCCTCTTAAACTTAGCTCTTTTGTTTCTTTTCTTTTTAGTTGAACAGTTTTGATTTCTAGTTGGCCTTATATGGCACAACATTATGATAGACCTTTTTTGGCGTGCATATAAATAAAAAAAATCACACTTTGTAATAAAAGTATTGATTCATTTATAAAAAGAGCATTACACAGATGGGCTTCGAGGCCATGTCAAATCAGACTTAAAACTAAAGTAAACTAAATTAAGTTTCTATGTGCTGCTCGGCTGACCTCCTTGGCACCTCTTGACTAGTTTTCTGGCGTGATCCCCCGGCCTTAGCCTATGACTATTAAGCCCTCATAATCATCCCTGATTCTCCCAAACTCGGGTTGGTAGACGGACTAGGGCATGGAAGCACCTGAATAGCTCCAGCTGCCTAAGCAGCTACCCTGCAAGCTTCCAACTCCTCTTGCCGAGCTGCCTCGTCAAAAGTAACCTCACGAGCAAACTTGTGCTTGTAGGTGCTAAGGTCCAGGTCAAGGTGATCCTTCAAGATGTCCTATTTACATTCATTTAACCGAACACAAGGGCCCTCTTTGAAACACTAAATGACTGCTCGGTGAAGGCCTGAGATTTCTTGAAGGCTTAGACAACTTGAACAACCATCTTCTTTTTTTCTACCTCGTGCTGCTCCACCTGCGCGGTGAGATCGGCCTTGGAAAGCTCCATCTTCTCTAAGTCCACGACCTTTTTCTCGGCCTCTCTATGAAAATTATTCACAATGTGGACTTTCTTTCTTTCCACGTCCAAAACCTTATCAGGAGCAATCACTTCTCGGCTCCAATTTGAACTTCGGCCAACACCTGTCGAGGAAGAGACTTAGGAAAACAACCACCTCTAAAAAAACCCTTAAAAACACTTAAGTGTTACATTTACCTCAGAAGCCATTGGACCATCCCGTTGGTCATATCAGTGACATCATATTGGGAGAGAGTGATACGGTCCATATGAATGATTGCCTTACTCGACCATTCCTAAGCTGTACGAGGACTCTTAAAAACACTTCTCAATTTTCAAGCTCTAATCTGAATTGTGAGGGGCGTCTGATTGTGCTGAAGAGGAAAGACCAGCCATCACAGGCCCCTTCCTCTTCCTCGACGCTTTCTTGGACTTGGCCTTGGAAGTTTCCAAGCAAGGTCCCGTACACTCTTCCCTTGCTTTCTTCGGTGTATGTTGAGAGACCAGAGCTCTAAAATCTAAGTCATGGAGTTTGTCTTCCTTAGCATGGATAAACAGTAGCTCGTCGGGGATTATGTCCCCCAGAATACCTTGAGCATTGAACAGATGGGGGTCTCCATACATTCGGCTACCGCCACTTTAATGAGCTCCTGAAGGGATGTTCTCTACAAAATTAACCCGAGTGTCAGATTATGAAAATGGAATGACTAGAACACACATCTGGAAATATTTACTAGGATCGTGCTAGCCCATTTCTTCTTCCAGCTCCTTGAGGGATAAAATGATTCGACACAAACGAAGCTGAGCATTTCTCAAGGTATATTTGGATTCTTGGGGCTCGGCTCCTTTAAGCCGCTCAATATGCTTAAAATCGGTCTCCGATAGATCCTTGTTTCTTCAAGGCATTACAAGCCCTCGTATTGCAATAAGGGTTATCGAAATGCGAAAGAACCTATCTTCACCATCTCTTCTTTCGACATCATTAATTGAATAAACTTTCATAGTAAAGACTACATTGAATCATCATAAGAAAGAAAGGTAAATTTTTTAATCCGCTTTGTCTACGAACAAACCTCCCATTTTTTTCTCTTAGGAATTTCAACGAACAAGAATATGTCCTTCCAATTGTTTGGATGAAAAGATATTTTGGTACAAATTGGCACTGGTCTTGGAACACCGAGTCAAGAAGTACCAACCCACTTGCTTAGTTATTGAACTTATGGTAAAAGACCACCTAAACACTCTCATTGTAGGTTTAAAGCCTAGCTTGTGATATTGATAGATGAAATAGGACATAGATCACCAAGCATGAGGAGAAAATTGGCTAGGTGCAAGGTCAATAAATGTTTAGCAACTTGATGAAGAAAGGGCGGACAGGCACCCTGAAACCATTGTAGAAAATGTCTGCATGAGCCGTTATGTCGTTCACGCTACACATGTTGGCAGCCTCTCTTTCGTTCAGTAGCTTGAGCCGTACATTGGTTGGATCTCACAGAGCTCCCTCAAAACCTTAAGATCATAGCTACTCAGGCTATTCTTAAGGGTATGAGCATCAAGCGGTTTAGGACTTTGAGCCTTTTCTGGCAAAACTTCCTCCACGAGAGTCCCCTTTGGCTCTTAGAAGTGGACTAGAGGAATTCCTACTTCTAAAAGTAAAGGATCAAAAGTCTGCTCTATCCTAGCACTCCTAGCATAATCACTAAGTTCAGAAACGATCACTATTTTGACTTAAGATATTTTTTGATAAAAAATGAGAACTCAAAGAAGCTGAAGAAGTTTTGAAGCTTAGTTAAAGAAGAAAGAGATGTTCTTCCAACCTAAGAACACCAAACTCTTGGGAAATCTTCTTTGATGCTCTCTTAAACTCACCCAAACTCTAAAGTCACTCTTTTTCTCTCGCTTGAAATAGAATAAAATGAGGAGAAATGAGAGATCCTACTTACATAATTTTTTTTAAGATCCAATGGCCGGGATCTTATGACCGGAAGGATAGCCAACAAGTGTTGCCAATTGATTAGCATGACAGGGGCCAAGTTTACCCTTGTTCCCCTCGATGGAAACCTTGACAAAATCGAGTAAACGAGCTACTTCACTCAAACCCTTTAAAAAGACTCAGCTCACGAGGCTGAGCAGATGAGCTCCTTAAGTCTCTAAAAAGCCTCTGCTTGCCAGACCGAGTAGACAAGCTCCTTAGAGCCTCTAAAATGCCTCTGCTCGCCAAGTTGAGCAGACGAGCTCCATGAGTCTCTAAAAAGCCTCCGTTGTCGGGCGGAGGAGAGGAGCTCCTAGAGCTTTTAAAAAGCCTATGCTTGCATGACTAAACAGACGAGCTCCTCAGAGCCTCGAAAAAGCTTTTGCTTGCTAAGAGAGAAGATGAGCCCCTAAAGCCTCTACAAATCCAGACAGAGCAGACTAGTTCCTTAAAGCCTCTAAAAAATCTCTGCTCGTCAACCAAGCAGACGAACTCCTTAGAGCCTCTAAAAATCCTTCACTCGCTAGGTTGAGCAGAAGAACTCCTAGAGTCTCTAAAAAGCCTCTGCTTGCCAGACCAAGTAGACGAGCTTCTTAGAGCCTCTAAAAAATGTCTGTTCGTCAGGTAGAACAGACGAGCTCCTTAGAGCCTATTAAAAGCCTTTGCTCTCCAGGCAGAGCAGACGAGCTCCTTAGGTTCCTCAAAGTTTCTTATTACAAACCGTGTACAAGAGCTCCTCAAGGCAACCATAATTATGCTACTTGGCCAGTCGAGTAGACGAGCCCTATTTGGCTTTCTGCTCATCAACCCGAGTAGACAAGTTCGATGTAAACTGTCTACCTGGTCAGCCGAGCAGACGAGGTTAATATAGACTCCCTGCTCAGCCAGCTGAGCAGATAAAGTCTAAAAATTTTGCTCTTTGCTCAGCCAGCCGAGCAGGTGAAGCCTATTTTGCTCTCTACTCGGCTAGCGCAGTAGAAGAAGCCTATTTGGCTCTACCTTGGCAGCCGAGCAGACAAAGCCATTGGTTGTCTCCCCGGCGAGCTGAACAAATGAGCATGTTTTAAGAGATTCATTGCCCACTCAGTAGACTGAATGGCTGAGCCTATAAGCCCTCAAATTTTCATCCGGACACCCTCTAGCAAGGTCCCAATCGCGATGCTAAGACAACTATCTTACTTCCATATTCTTTCCCAAAAGAACATAGAATGAGGGACAAATGATATGGGTAAAATATACACCCTGTAGGAAAGCAACACATGTAGCCATGTGAAGACCTTGAAACTGCCCCGTGTTTTTTGGAGTAGTTAGAAGTGGCATTTCACACTCTCGCACTCTCCCACTTTCCCATTAAGGCTAATAACTATCCACTAAATTTGGGAACTCCGTTTTAAAGAGTAATAACCGATTGTTTAATACAGGCTTATATAAAGGATGCTAGGGACAATTAAGAGGTAAGTTATGATAATCCAAGAATACTTTTGTGCATTCTCTCAAACATATTCACTGACTTTAGCATCGGATATCCTCCACCGAGAACCCTTCTAGTGAGTCATCGATGTCGTTCGTGCTATGCAGGTCTGTTCGTAAATGAATCAAAGATGTCCTAAATTTCATCCACAATAAGACCATGGATGAGCTCTTTATGTTATGGATTTGGAGGTAGGATTAGAGTTGTGGAGGTAGGTATATGGTTTAAGAGGTGTATAGGGTGGCAGCGCACGACCACTGTTGCCGGTGACGGCACACTGTATTGTCGCAGGTGTTGGCACACCGCCACTGTTGCCAGTGACACTGCTTGTTTGGATACATGTATGGAAGCATACGTTCTCCATGGACAGAACTTCTTCTCCAGTAAGGACAAACACAGCCAAGACCCAACCCATAGTTTGGAAGGAGAAAGATCATATTCTGATGATTCTTCTCAATTCTTCCCTTACTGAAGAGGTTTTTCCTCTTGCTGTGGATGCTAGTACCTCGAGGGAAAATTGGGATTCTCTTTCCACAGTCCTTTTGAGTATTTCCCTCTATTCTGCATGTTATCAGTTGTAAGTGATTGAGTGAATAAGAACACCTCTCTTGGGGGTTTCGTCTACTTTTCCATTCATGCACTATAAGTTTGACATTGTCAATAAAATCATTCTTCAGTTATATGTTTGACATTATTATGAATGAAAAATTACCATGAAAAGTAAAATAATTGACATGTATTTGGGAGTGGAACTGTTAAGGCAGAGAAGAAGAAAGCTTATTGTCGTTATTCTACAGTATCCCAATAGTTTGTAGTATCTACTTTCCTAGTTTAAATAAGCAGTAGTTTTGAGGATTAGTGTTGCCCCTTTCTTTTCTACTCCCTCTGTCCACATAAATTGATCATATTTCCTTTTTAGGCCATTCCACAAAAATTTCGCATTTTTCAAATTAAGAAAGATTTTGTAAATATTTTTACATAAGGCTAATTACGGCTATATTCCTGAGATTAAGGTGTAATTACAGTCAAGGACACTAAATTTTAAAACGCATCAGCCGTGTCCTTCCGTTCTATGACCGTTAAAAAATTATACGTTTTGATGATGTCATCCATTGCATATTTTAAAAATACCAATACTACCCTTATTTAAAACCCATTGAAGAAAAAAAAACTATTTTTTGTCAAACTCTCTCTCTCTCCAAGTCCTCTATTGGAGGTCGGCCGGGGATTGCAGACTTCCTCCTGTCGGAGTTCTTTTGGTGCTACTGTTGTTGTACTTTTCACGGCCGGATTACAGCCTCGCCGGCATCGCCGATGTCGAGCACGTCCCGTTAAGCCGCCACCGTCCTCCTTCACTCACTCGCCTTCCTCCCCAGTGTCGCCCAGCGCCGCCTCTGCCCTGGCACGCTAGCTTGTTGTTTAGGAGTGCCCCCTTTCGGCGAGTGCCCCGCCCGGTTCACTGGGCTATTGGCCTACCAAGCACTTGCCAGCTGCTGCTCCTGCCACCTGCAAGTGGTGGGAAATCGAACAAGAAATGGTGCTGCCGTGAACGGGGGTAAATGGCATTGCCGTGAACTGGGTTGTTGCAGTGGCGTATGGGAACAGGGTAAATGGCGCTGCCGTGAGCTGTTAACGCTGCCAGCGAAGGGTGGGGAGGGAGGTGCCGGTGCAGGCGCCGGCGCTGGCGTGGGGAATAGGATTCATCAATGTTTAAAACCCTAAATTGAACAAATGTACCCTAATTTGAAAGATTATGGCTTTGAAATCCCTAATTTGTCAAATTAGGATTTGGAAAACCTAATTTAGAAATTTTGAAACTCTAGTTTGAACAAATGAAACTCTAATTTGAAAAATTAGGCCTTCAAAACCTCTAATTTGTCAAATTAGGGTTTTGAAACCCTAATTTGGAAATTTTGAAACCTTAATTTGAAACTGAATGGAACCCTAATTTGAAGAGATTAATGGCATTTGAAAAATTATGTTCTTAAATCATGAGCAATTTAGTCTTTTCATTTCAAACCATTATGTATTTGTATTTTCCAGCTGGTCAACGGACATAATTGTAATTACTCGAAACTATTGTCCTTGCCTGTAATTACCCCCAAACCTTAGGGACATAGATGTAATTAGCCCTTTTACTTTTTACCCTTTTTATATTCTATTTTTCTCTCCACATTTAACTCTCAACTAACTCATGTTCTCTACTGGCCCACTTTCTTACACTTTACATTTTATTTCTCTCTCCACATTTAGCACTCCACTAACTCATTTTCTCTCTCCTGGCCCACTTTCTTCCCCCCTCTGTCTAAAGAGTAGAATGGTAAACACATAATATATGACCTAAATTCTTAATCTACGTGCAAAAAAAGCGATCAATTTATGTGGAACAGAGGGAGTATTTGCTTCTGAGTGTAGCTTTATTTTACGTGCTTATACTTATGCCTACTAATGTATGGCCAACCAATGGCTAGAGTTTTGGTGGACAATATTGCAGTTGTTAATATTTAACCTACTCAGATTTTAAGGAAGTTATGTAAGGATGAGAGGGATTTAATCCGCACTGAGATAATGGTGTGTAGTTTTTTTTTCTTTTCTGCGGTCTCTTTAAACCTAAGGTAGTCGTGCCAGTACAGTTAATAGTAGGGAAGAAAGCAAAGATGTTACCGTTCTTTGTTATCGACTCTTCTTCAAACTTTAATGCTTTAGTGGGGAAGACTGAGTTCAATTTAATGGTTGCCTATCTTTTCTACCCCAAGTGTTGATTTTTGAGAGAAGAATCAAATGGAAAGAAAGTCGTAGAAGTGGTTTGGGTAAATGATAAACCATTTATTACTAACTCCAAAAACTGTGTAGAAGCACAGTTCTATCAGTAGGTAATGGAGCCATTAGAGATGATATATGCCTACGTGGCTTTGTCTGCTACGTCTTCACAGCTGTTCTCCACTTTGCCAGATGTTTCTTCCGTTTTCAAAAGTTGTGGCTGTCTCTGTCTTTTTTGCTAACTTTCTGCGAGTGCATTAATAATTCATCTGCAGAAGATGCTTCCAGCTGTCTTCCTTTTATAAAGCTTTGGCCGAAAGTTGTCTAGAGGGAAAGCTGTCTGCTTTCACGGGTCTTCTTTTATAGTTGTCTTTAATTTGAAAGAGTGAATACTTGGTTTTCTTCAAAGTCGTAAAGTAAGATGCTTGTTGTCTGGGCAGTTGTCTTTTCTTTATTGTTTGCTCGTGCCGACTCCTTTTGCTTTGTTAGGGGTACTGTCTGTACTGTCCGTAGAATCCTCTTCCTCTTCAAGTGTTTTGGTAAAGGAAATGTTGTCATCATTGCTTGGTCTTTGAGCAAATTCCATGTCTTGAAAAATGTTCAATATTGCTTCTGCAACTTGTTTTTTAAGGCTGTTCATTAGAATTTTCTTTTTTGTCTCTTTATGTGCCTTTCGTCATTTTTTCATTTTTCTGAAACTGTCAGGGGTCTCAAGATTTGATTTGTCTTTACTGGCTATCTGTGGGGCTGGACTAGAGATACATTTTCCCGTATCTGAAGGCTTTTCAGCGATTTTTAGTAAATCGTCAACTGTAACAGGACTTGATATGTCTTTACCTGCAGCCTGTGAAGCAGGACTAGAAACAGTGTCTCCCCTGTTTGAAGGGGGTTTTCAGTAACTTTTGGCAAGTTACTAGCCATCATAGGATTTGTTGAGTCTTTACCGATCTATGATAGTAAACAATACTAATGAAGACCTTTTAGAAGTAAATGAGACTTTAAGTGATACAAAAAGCATATATAGTATTAAATCAGTAGAAGAATATGCCGAAGACGTTCTTTCCTTAAGTAGTGATGAAGAAGAAGAACATCTCCCTGTAGAAACCATAGACCAATTAGATACTTTCATAAATTCATAAAAAAAACTCTAATATATACAACTTTATGTTTAAACCTTTAGAAGGCCAATTACTACTAGAAGAAGATTGCATATATAATTGGGAATTAGGTAAAGGCTTAGATACTAATCCCTGCTATATCTGCACTTGGTTTCCCGCTATTAAAGTTAGAGGTAAATGCAACCTATGTTATAAAGAAGCATGCACTAAGTGCATCAAACAAAAATATAATTCAGATATTAGTAAAACAAACATACCCCAACCTAATAATAATAAAGACATCTTTTATGATAAAAATGTTAATAGACGACTAGAATATTTAGAACAAAAAGTTATTCAATTAGAAGACGATATTTTAGCCATAAAAGAACAATCTAACTTATTTATAGAAGAAAATAAGCAACTAATAACCGCTAGAGTACAGATATAAAATTATGATAAATTAATAGAAACAAATGCTAGTATTGATACCGGATGTACTATTACATTTATAGATCCTAGCTTAACCAGCTCATCTCATATTAAAAACTTAGACAAACCAATAACTGAAGTAGGTTTTTCTAATACTCCCATCCACTATTCCCAATACATTACAAAAGCTTTTATTACTTTCTTAATACCTTGCAATTCTCAGTCTAAACCTAATCCTTTGAAATAAGCCTTTTGTACACCTGTTTCACACATAGAAGGAAAAATTATTCTTGGCCTTAATTTCTTATTAGCTAATGATAGTACGTTAACAATCACTAAAGACTTTATTCAAATCGCCCAAACACTACTCATACACCAATTAATATAGACACACCATCAGAGTACGCTCAGAAGCGTGGTCGGAATTATATAGACCTTAAAAACAAAGGCAAAAACAAAATATGTGTTAGGAACCCCTAATGATTTATTAAATAGAAAACAAAACAATAAGGACATTAGTTCAGATATAGATGAATTATGCAATAAATTAAATAATATTAAGATAGACAGACGAAGAACTGTAAAAACACAAGAAGAATGGAAATATAGGCAGATTCTAGGCAGAGGAAATGCCTAGAAGATGCGTTAATAATTCATCTGCAGAAGATGCTTTCAAGTGTCTTCCTTTTATAAAGCTTTGGCTGAAAGTTGTCTGGAGGGAAAGCTGTCTACTTTCACGGGTCTTCTTTTACAGTTGTCTTTAATTTAAAAGAGTGAATACTTGGTTTTCTTCAAAGTCGTAAAGTAAGATGCTTGTTGTCTGGGCAGTTGTCTTTTCTTTATTGTTTGCTCGTTCTGACTCCTTTTGCTTTGTTAGGGGTACTGTCTGTAGAGTCCTCATCCTCTTCAAGTGTTTTGGTAAAGGAAATGCTGTCATCATTGCTTGGTCTTTGAGCAAAGTCCATGTCTTGAAAAATGTTCAATATTGCTTCTACAGCTTTTTTTTAAGGCTGTTCATTAGAATTTTCTTTTTTGTCTCTTTATGTGCCTTTTGTTGTTTTTCCATTTTTTTTCAAATGGTCAGGGGTCTCAGGATTTGATTTGTCTTTACCGACTACCTGTGGGGCTGGACTAGAGATACCTCTTCCCGTATCTGAAGGCTTTTCAGCTATTTTTAGTAAACCGCCAACTGTAACAGGACTTGATATGTCTTTACCTGCAACCTGTGAAGCAGGACTAGAAATAGTGTCTCCCCTGGTTGAAGGGTTTTCAGTAACTTTTGGCAAATTACTAGCCATCACAGGATTTGTTTTGTCTTTACCGATCACCTGTAGAATTGGACTAGCTACTCCTTTAATCCTGGAAGTAGAGGGTTGTGTTGACCTTGAGCTGTGAAGAAGGCTAAAGTATTTATTTTTCCAGTCAGTTGTTTCTAATTCTAAAACTATCCCCCACATTCCTTAAGGCCTAGTGATAATCTATAATTCAGAATACTTTTATAACTTAAAAACAGTATAACATGTTAAAATACGTATTTTCTAAATTTTTGAATTAAAAATGATTTTCATAAATACCTGAAAAGTCTAAAATAGCAATTAATACTTCTAGCTCAAATCAAAGTCCCATAATTTTCATGATAGCTTACAATACATAAGGAAAATATTGAAACTAATATTAGGAATTAAAAAGTACCAAAACCATTTCAAAATCTTTCATTTTGCTAAATTAATTGCAATACAGATTTAGCATCAAACCAACTCTAAAAATTTTGAAACTAAAAGCAAAGCTTTTTTATATCATAAAATCATTATTTTAACTTTTCCAAAATTTATTAAGAATTTTATAGGCTCCAAATGGATTTTAGGAGAACTGAACTGGCAGATATTATTAAAAATAACAAATGATATAAAAAAATATGAAATTCTAACAATAATTTTAATATTGCCCTAAGAACCTTTTTATAAACTTTCAATAGTTTAACAGCCACTTGGTACAATTGTGCAAGAATAGAGTATCACTCAATTGCATAAACCCAACACTGATTAACCACCTTCTTCTTCTCTTATGTCCAAACCCAGAACACACAGTTATTGTTCAAGCAGCTTCACTTTCACCCCTAACACACTACAGTTCACTTCATTAACACACTAAATCTACACATTCGTACACACACACACACACACATATCCCACACCTATTGCCTCATGGTATTGGGTCTTCTTCTTCTCTCTCACATGCACACATGTACACTCACACTTCACTCACAACTCATCCACTTGCACACACCATTTTCTCTTTGTTGTACACACACAGGTTCACGCAAACCCATTTAACAACATCCCTTCCTTCATCTCTCAAGCAACACGACACACACTTGCTCACACACCAAAGTCCCCCACCATGCACATGGTTGCACCCATACGTCTACCTGTACACTGTCGCGGACCATCGGACCATGGCTGGTCCGTTTCAGCCCCTCACCCAAATAAATATGACAGCCACCATGGTTACCCTTAACCCTGTCACGATTACCCACACAGAAGGTACACACAAATATGCTCAGACACTGGTTCATGGCTGCAACCCTTCCTCTCATGGCTGAAATTTACAGCCCCTCATTCATGAAAAACCCAACCACAATACACGCTACACCCACTGCCTCACGACAGTGGGTTCTCTTCTTATGCAACACACTCATAGAGTTACATAACACACTCTAAAATGCCAAACAATAAGATGGAAGGAGTCCAAGACTCACCGAAATGATCCCTTCTTGTTGCTGAAAATTCAATTGAAATTCACTCCCTCGAATCCACATTCAGGCTCTCTCTCTCTCTCTCTCTCTCTCTCCCCCCCCCCTCCCCCTCCAAATTTATTCTGAAAGTAACCAAAAATGGTTAAAATCTATGGCTTTATTTCCTCCAATTTTCTCTCCCATGTTCCCTCACATTCCAAGGTTAGAGGGTTGACCAAAATTTTAAAATAAATCAGATTTTACCCCATTATTTTCTAATATTAAATTAATTTTAACTAGCCCTCTTTAACATTCGTTAATTAATTAAAGCGCGGACCTCCACTAATCTACAACTTCCAGTTACTTAGATGTCACTAAAGGTTTCCAAAAATATTACTCATGCTAATCGTTACTAAAGACCTAAATCAGTATCACTTTTAATAGCTATCGTCAAGCTACAACTTTTGGTTCCAAAAATTTGCCACTAAAGATTGCCGATAAAGTTTCGCTCGTGCAAATCGACTGTAAATATTCCGTATAATTATTGTTGCTAATAAAATAAATTAACCGGCTAAACAATATCAATGTTCGGGGTATTACAAATAACCCTATACTATCTCTTTTCAAAGTTAATTTTATATATTGAGAAAGTTTTTATCTAAAGTTAAGTAAAAATAGCTTTACATGTTTCCATTTCCGTTTTAAACTCTATTTTCGCAGCACATTTTAGAGTAAGTTATTTAAGTCCTACGTAATAACTTACTAACTAAATAGTTTGTGCCTTTTTTACCTTATTTTATAATTTTCTATTTTTGGCACGAGAGCACTATAATTTATACCTAATGACCAATAATGTGTGCCATAAATTGAAACAAAAAAAATATATCTGTAGTAGTTATATTAGAAATATTTATACAATGAGAAGTTGACCAATAATGTGACATAAAGTGAAGAAAAAAAAATATCCACAGGTCTATAGATGAAATACTGGTAAAAAGTTCATTCAACTGTTAAAAACGAAATAATAGAAAAAGAATATAGTTGTGTTTGATTCATTGAATGTTTAACTTCTAAAGCTATCTTTTTTTGTATACAAAAAAAAAAGTTAGAGCTAGAAATACATAAAAAAAAAATCTTATTCGACGTAGAATAATTGATCATTTATTGCATGCTTTGCTTTTTGAATACTTTATTTTGTACATTACAACATTGATGTTATTAACCATATTAGTATCAGAAGGAAATCGAGTGATCACAAAAATGCATGTAGAGTGATTTTACTATAATTGTCTCTTGCCCACTAATTTTTGCAAATCATAATTCAAAAGCCAATGAGAAAATCATAAGATACGAAGCACTAGTCTTTTTTTCTTTTTTGTACATGTTTAGGTACGATAAAGTAGGCATGAACAAATTTGTTTCTCTGTTTGACTTTTTTTTTTACTCAAATCATATAGGAGTATATGATTTCTAACATCATA
Source organism: Escallonia herrerae (assembly GCA_033070095.1). NCBI lineage: Eukaryota > Viridiplantae > Streptophyta > Magnoliopsida > Escalloniales > Escalloniaceae > Escallonia > Escallonia herrerae. Next base: position 219,542 of record JAVXUP010001054.1, on the reverse strand, counting down.
TGTTCATATCCAACCAATATATACATAATAAGTAGTCATTTTTGTTTTAACCGTTGCTGTGGAGTTTAATCCTAATTACAATTCACAATTTCTTTATACATAACAACTCGTCAGGTTAATAACTTAATTATAATATATCCCAAATCCAAACGTTATATAACTTAATTATAGTATAAATTAGTTTAAACTTGGAAGCCCTAAAATCAGTTAGACAATTGGATCAAATAAGGTGCAATTCTGGTTTAGAAATAACTATTTTGAACGAGAACACGAGTTTTCGAGTTTGAGTTTGGTTCGTATAATAAGTAAATAAACGAACGAACTTGAGCCGAACACGAGTTTAATGAAATGAACCACGAACGAGTTTGAACAAAATTCTAAAGATTAAACGAACACGAACATGGCCTAAAACTAAACAAACGAGTTTGAACATGCCTCTGTTCGGCTCGAACTCGGTTCGTATACAGCCCTATGCATGAGGTAACTTCCTGAGCTATTCATTTTGTCTAGTTAGTAGTTGTTTCTGAAATTTTCTAGTTAGCAGTTGTTTCTGAAATTTGTGGATGTTTGAAGCATTTGTCAAACCTTGTGAGGGTAAAGCCTTCTCTGCCTCTTTTTTTCTTTCTTTGGCCACCATTCAGAGTCACCCCCTCTTTGTTGAAAGAGAAGTATATCCTCACTATATTTCCCTCTGGAAAAAACTGTTCAAATCCATCTCCACCCTCCAATGTAAAAAATCACCTTTGTCAAGACATGCGCAACAACAGTTTCACAGGTTGCAGCGGCAAAACCTAGCAGAGCTATTGGCAACGTGACGAAGTTATAGTATCCACTAAACTTGGATGTATTCAAATAACGCATCTTTTTATTTTGATAGCTACTAATAGAATGTTCTTTGAATTGAAGGAAGAGGCGAAGGTAAACCGCAAGAATGCGAAGAGCATTGCTGCGATTCCACATACCCTAGGCCGAACATCCATTCCACACAAGGAGCAAGATTATGTAAGCACTAGTTCCTTGTTATTATAGTGTACTGCTCTTGGGGCCTAAAATTGTAACTTAGTAATTTTTAATTGTGGTTTTGAAGTTCAAGACACATAATGTTAGACTGGGTAGAGCTACAATGTGGATTGCGTGTGGCAAATCAAAGAAACAAAAAGGAGATATCTTCCTGCAAGCGTGTACTAAAGTTGTGTTCCTCCACTCATTTTTCATTGGTTGGAATCCCTTCTTTATCTTTTGGTCTAATCTTTCATTGGTATTGACTTGTTATCAGTTGGCCGAAATAAATGAAATGAAGGCACAAATGGCAAAAATGCAAAAAGCACCTGATCGACTTGCGGGGAACTATTCTACAACAGCCACTGGTTCTAGTTCTGAGGTACACACACTCAAAATATGATAGGTTGTATTCATATTAACCTTATCCACACACACACAGCATGACAATGTTCAACTATCTTTTTGATTGACTTTGTAGTCCAATATTAGCATAAATTAACATTGGTCGGTATAATATAAGGGCCAAACCTGGTTGTGGAAGGAAGAAGTTTTGAGGAGACCTTTCTAAGGCACGAATGATTTTATGGAATACCTAATTGGTCTATTCCCAAGTTAATATAAGAGTAAGTTAGCTCTGGCTGGATTATCTGTATGGTCTTGGATTAGTGGACCTTTTTTCTCTGGATGTGATATGCCCTCTGTCTGTGATATGCCCTCTTTTTATGGATCTTCTGGCTGGACTCAATGTAGACGTAAGAAATGAGCTAAGGTAAAGAAGAAGGGCATACCATGAAAGAACAAGATAGACTTTCATGAGTGAGAAGCTCTACTCCTTCTATAACCTGGGGCTAGCTAAGGGGGATAGGGGATGCTACGAGATCACTTCCTCCTCATATGAAAAGCTAGAGACTGTTTAGGTCAATCTGGTGCCAAGAAAGATAAAAGAAATTTTGCGATACCATATATAAAAAAATAGAAATTTACTCTTTCTAAACCAGGGAGGAGAGTAAGCTCTTACAGTTATACCTAATGCAAATAAACTCTTTAAACAGCAGTCATTTTAAGGGAAAGATGAAGTAAGATTATTCATCTTTATAGAATGCTAGTTGCCTTTTAACTTTATCTGTATCGGGTAGACCAAGCTAGGCCAGGTCCTGTCTAGCAATGATGTCAAAGTGTACGTAGCTGTTCCGGCTTTGTTTTTTTTTTGTGGATATTTTAATACTATTTTCTTCATAAATAATTCTTTTAGAACAAGACGATCGCTATGATGGGACCAGTAAACATTATATCCGCTGACTTCCTAGCCGATCTAAGAAAATTTCACTGGTCATCAATATGCTGTTCACTGAATTGTATTTTCATTCATAGGATGATTGTGAGTTCTTTGGTTTCCACTGATCTGCAAAACTGGTCAAGTGTTAGCATATAAACATGGGTTCTGCAAAGGCATTTTGTTATGGGTTTCTAGAATGGGTACAGGCAGTTGATTATAGCTAGAAAGAGCTGGAGCTCTCAGCCACTCAATGTATTCATTGTGATGGGTTCTTCTTTGATTTGTGTTTTAGCTATTGGATTTGGGTATTCATATTTATTTCCAGGTGTTCAGCCAAGTGTAGAAAATTTTGAGATTCTTAAGCCCCTAGATTATAGGTACTTAGTGGAATTAGTACTGGGTGAATTAATTCTGATATACTTATCTTTGGTATGGTCATTGGTTGACTCCTAGGAAGCTTTTTAATACGCTAGTATCCTTTTTTAAGTGTACATCAATTTTGTTAGTTGATATGAGGACTATCTTCCGTACTTGGTTAAACATCATGTCATCAATCTTAAGACAAGTAGATGTTTTTGCATTACTCTGGTCTTCTTATATGGATACTTGTCTCATATTCTATACAGGTTCAGCGAAGTTTCTTATTGCCATTCAGTTTGAGCAACTTTAAGTGTTTTCATTATTATTGACTAAGTTGAGGAAACTTCATGGGAGTCAACTGAATCGCACACTAACGGTTGCTTGATTATGTTCTAGGCTAATGTGGAGGCAAAAGATCGAGCAATGGAAGTGCTTGATGTTGCAAATTGCAGTGCGTTTTATCTTTTGAAGAGCTATATATGTAGGCCTTGTCCTAGAAAAAGTGTTATTAGTAATATTTATGTGGCAGTTTGATGTTTTATTATATGGAAAGGCTCTTACAGATTTATCTTTAGTCCCCCTCCCTTATATTCGTAACTATTCGATGTCTTATAAAATGACATTTTGTGGTGTATGGCTTTAATCTTTTTATGGCTTGTTAAGTGATACATTACTTTGTTATAGCTTGGGTGATTTCGTCTATAGCTCTTTTTCCGGGTTATATAGTCAAACAATTAAAAACAATAAAAGAAAAGTTGTATACCTTTAGCAGCGGCCAATGTATGCTGCCCGTACATTTCACATTATGTAAATGAAAATAAATCAATTGTTGTAAAATTCTACATAGCGCACTGAGCCGTTGTCATATATTTAAATTTGAATATGGAAGCTACTTATGCCAGCGGTCAGTAACCGCTACCGTTTCCTTTGGCCGCTGCTATAGATAATTTTGAAGGGCGAAATTTGAAATGGAAATAGCAACGGTCGACCGCTGCAGTAAGCATGTATAACCGCTGCGGTAAGCATGTATTACCGCTGCTATATGTCTTTAGCAGCACGGCCTATAGTAGCGGTAGGGAACTGCTGGCAAAGCTTTTGGCAGCGGCCATTTGATTTATAGCAGCTGTTTTTGGCCGCTTTTGTAGCCCCTTCTTCTCGTAGTGTCGATCATCAAATTTTATAAATTTTAGCAATTAATTGACTAAAAATGTTAAATATGGCTGACCCAATTAGTCGGTCAACTATGTCCAAAACAAATATAAAGTAATTAAAAATAAAAATTTTGTAACTTTATGCAATTCCATATCTATATATCACAATCTATTTTACTATAGGAATGATCATCTATATCATATCATATATAAATATATAATAGACGAAGCGTTGTGCATTTTGGAGGAGACACGTAAGCTTATTTTAGTGTTCTTTTCCCTTTTTACTCCTTTTAATTATGCGACACATCATTTTTGTTCAATTTTGCAACACGTCATCATCTTTATTTTGGTGTTTCATTCCTCTTCTACCTCTACTTAATATAGTTACACATACCTCATGACTCTTTATTGTAACTTATTATTGAAAAATTCGGAGGAATAATTATCATAATTTTAGTTGACTGTATAAGAATAAAAAAATCAATTCTACACATTCTAAACTCTACCTAATCAATGTATCAACGTATTAGAACTTAATTTTGACTATTAATACCTCAAAAATACTTTAAATAACAAAATTAACACTAAAACATAAATTACATGTCATCATGTTTATTTTGGTATTCAATTCCTCCTTTACCTCTACTTTTTAAAGTCATATGTGTATCATGACTCTTTATTACTATAACTTATTATTAATTCGGAGATATTATTTCCATATACCCCCTCCGTCCCTTAAAGACCGATCTATTTGACTTTGCACGTATATTAAGGATTTATGTTATATATTATGTATCTTTTCTATTTTACCCTTTAGAGAGAGGGGAAGAGAGTAGGCCATGAGAGAGAAAATTGGTTGCTAGAGTATTAAATGTGGAGAGAGAAATAGCATAAAAAAGTGTAAAGTGGTTGCCAGGAGAGAGAAAATGAGTTGGTAGAGAATTAAATGCCGTGAGAGAAATAGAATAAAAAAATATAAAAAGGGTAAATATGTAAAAATACCTACAAAATTTTTCCTAATTTGGAAGTGATCAATTTTTGTAAGATAGCCCAAAATTAAAATATTATCAGTTTTTTAGGGACGGAAGGAGTATTTAGTAGAGCTTATAAGAGTAAAAAAATCTCTTCTACACCTTTTAAAACTCTACCTAATTAATGTATCAACATATTAGGACTTGATTTTTAATATTAACACCTCAAAAACACTTTTTATAATAAAATAAACACTTAAACTTAAAGAAAACATAAATTACACGTCATCATATTTGCTTTGGTGTTTCATTCCTCTTCTACCTCTGCTTCATATAGTTACATATGCATCATGACTCTTTATTGTAACTTATTACTGAAAATTTTGGAAGTATAATTATCATAAATTTAGTTGACCTTATAAGAGTAAGAAATTAATTCTACACATTCTAAAACTCTATCTAATCAATGTATCAACATATTGGAACTTGATTTTGACGATTAGCATCTCAAAAACACTTTAAATAACAACATAAACACTCAAATATAAAGAAAACATAAGTCACTTATTAAAAAAAAACTATAAGCCACAAATTAAAAACCTTCTTTTCTTTATACAAAAGCAATATATAAAAAAATATAAGTTAATTATTGTAAATAATTTAAAAATACCAATATGAGATTTTACTTCATCAGTTAATCCTAATTATATCATATTGAACTTTAAAACACATAAACTTTTCTAAGTGTTCTTTTATCTTTTGACCTCCCTTACTTATGCGCCACACCATCTTACTTGTTTTAATGTCTTTTTCTTTTACTACACAACTTATTAACTCTTTACTAAAATTTATTATTAAAATATTTGTGAACATTATTGTCCCAATTGTTTGTAAACATTTTAAAACTAGAAAAACAATTCTAAAATTTTAATTATATAACATTGAACTTTAAAATACATTAACTTTTTTAGCTTTTCTTTTTACTCCTCTTACTTATGCGACACGTCATTCTATTTGTTTTGGTCATTTTCTTTTTTTACCCCAACTTATTGACAGTGTATTATAATTTATTGTTAAAAAAATATGGCTATTAGTGGCCCAATTTTCGTAAACCTTCTAAAATTAGAAAACTAACTCTAAAGTTTTTAAAACACTATCTATAAATATGCTTACATATTAGGCCTTAATTTTGACTGTTAATACCTTAAGTACACTTTAAAATAACAAAATAGAATCTCACAAATATAAAGTGCACTTAAGGTATCAAAAATAAAGATTAGTACTTAGAATCTTTTCGCATAAGTAATATAAAAAACGAATATGACTTCATTTTTAGATATCATTGAAATGATAAAATAGCAGTTTACTTCACAAATTAATTTTAATATAATAATCAAAGTCTAAAGTAGAAATCATATATTCCTTTGAACGCCCAAAACAAAGAATCAAATGTAACGCATTTTTAAATTGATTATTTTAGAAAATCTTCAAAAATATATCAAAACGGCATCTCCAAAAATTATTGAACATGATTTTGAAGTAAAACAATTAAACATAGGGATTGCAACCGTAATGGTACGCTATTTCATTTACATGCTTAATTCTATCTTTTAAAATGATGATTATATAAGAAATTTTGGCCACTATTCAGGTCATATGAAGATGCCTACAACCTCCAATACAGTGTAACTCAATGGTCGCTATATACTTTTAGTGACACTTATTTAGTGACTTTAAAAAGGTAATTTTAATGATTGTCAGTTATGGTGTCACCTTAACTGTTTTCTATAGAGAGTGGTAGAAATTTTCATGAGTGGTAGGTAAAAATAGTTTGTTATCTGAAATAAATTAAAATTACTCCACTTGCTTCCATTCCAGTTTGAATGTCTATTTTTAGTTGCCTATTTATAATAAATTACTAATTGTATAGTTCGTGCACCTTTTGTACGATTTTTCTTTTTCAATACAAATTACTGCGACTAATTTTTAATTCATTATATTTTAGTTCATGTATAAGGTAATGTACAAAAAATAATGTTAAATATATATTATTCTAACTTTACTGACTTCTATAATCACCTTAATATACTATAAGCTTACAACCTAATAAACAATCTACAAGGAAAAAATGAAGTATAAGAATTTTGCAACCTTATACAATTACATCCCCCATCAATCACAGTCTAGACAACTGTGCGAATATTCACTGGTGTATGATTGTTTAGTCTCAAACATAAAAAGAGGTTTTGTAAAGTGATATGAGATTTTTATGATCATTTAGACAATAATTACTGTATACTGCACATGTATTTTCAAATTAATGTCTTAGAAAATACTCAAAATTAAATGGATGGTCGAAAGAGCGCCGAATATGACCATGAAGTAAAGCAATTAGAATACATATATTGCCACTATAATACTATAGTTCTCTTTTCGGGATTATTTCTACATTTTAAAAGGTTGGTTATCTGAACGGAAGTAAAACAGCTCCACTTACTTCCATTTTGCTATAAGGTTTTCATGGCATGTTTTTTAGGAGGTTTATTCAATCTAGACAATAATTTACTAAAAAAAATTAGTTGTGCCTTTTTTGTACTTTCTTTTACAAACTTTTAAATTTCATTGTTGTGAACTATAATAGATGTCTAATTTAATATATGGTAAAGAGTTCTATCAGAAGTACTTACAAAATAAAACTATTGATGAACCACCCACATAGCGTGAAAAGCTAAAAAAATGTCTAACACTTATATGGCTATAGTAAGCAAAATCAATAGCGTAATTATAATTTTGTGTATAAACTCTTAAAATTTAACTTTTTCGTACAAAAACAAATTAGTACCTAAAATACTAAAGAACAAAGTAATATTTTAATTTAATGTGAAATAATTGATTACTCATTGTATGCTTCACTTTTTGAATACTCTATTTTGTACTTTTGAATCTTACAAATTTTTAAGCACTATAATATACTTTATTATTATGAAATAATTTCTGGATTATGCTTTCATTAAATTTCTCTTGATTATGATACTGCTTATATGTGAAATGCATGAATACGATATGTTTTGAATTTGCTGGTTTCTTCAAGCGAATACGAATAAATCGTAATTTTTAAAATCATCGACATGATACTTAAATACACGACCCTAACTCTGCCAAAATATGTTGAAACTCGAACAAACTCATAACATTTTAAATAGAACTCACCCGGGCCTTGCCCGGATTACTGAACTAGTAATTTATAATAAGCAAAGCGAGAGATTCTTTGTTCGACACACCATCTGTCGCAGATATAGCTTATTTTCTTGACACATCATCACATTATATTTTCAAAGTGAAATAGAATTGTAACATTTATAAGTGTCATTAAAGTTCTGAAATATCATCTTGGATGGAGTCTGTATTTCTTGATAAGTTAATAGCTATATTAGTAAGCCTTATATAATTGAAATAGTAATTATAAACGTTCTGAAACTCTAACTGATTAATAGATTAACTTATTAGGACTTAACTTTAAGTATTGTGTCCTCAGAACCACTCTTTAATATGAATATAAAAATTCATACATCTAAAAAAAATAATATTATCTTGAATAGGGTCCTTATTTCTCGATAAGTTAACTTTCATATTAGTAAGCCTTATATAGTTGAAAATCTAATTCTAAATATTCTGAAACTCTAACTAATTTTATAAGTGTCATTAAAGGTCTGAAATACTAGCTTGGATGGGGCTCTAATGTCTTTATAAGTTAATTTCTATATTAGCAACCCTTATAAATTGAAAAAATAATTCTAAACGTTCTAAGGCTTTAAATAATTAATGGATTAACTTAATAGGACTTAATTTTATGTATTGTTGTAATGTCCCGAAATTTTTCGGAATGTTAACACTCGCTCGATCAGTTTGCTAAGCAATATTATCCTCAAAACTTAACCAAATGATACCATAACTTTTAGAGCAACTAAAACATCCATCAATATATTTCTCTTAGTGTACAGTCATACTTGAAAACTAAATTTAAATCCTAATAATTAATAAACTAAGGAAATCACCCACGCAAGGTTCTAACAATCAATACCAAAATTTAAATTCCTTTTCTTTCGCTCGCTCAGCTCTAATCCTTCTTATTCAGGCAACTTAATAGTGGCTATCATCTGTGGAAAGAAGTCAAAGGATAGTGAGCTTTTGAGAGCACAATAAGGTCGATCAAAGATTTAAACAATCTAAAACGATTCGGACAATATTTCATTTAAACCAAGTAACAATTTTTAAAACCGAGAATAGAACGATTCAAATGATTTTCTACATACAATCAGAATGATAATTTTAAAAGGGTTCTCAAAGAAAACCATAGTATTTCAATATAAGCATAAGGATGAGTATCGGCTCAATCCCTTAAATCAATAATCATTTCAAAAACACTTCAGGTGCAATAAAATAGAAAACAGGAAACATTGAACATGAGTAGTACGCTGTAGCAAAGCCACCCCAGCAGTGCTAGATATGCTTTACATATGCATATATACACTGACTAGTCCATTCAGGTGCTAGTTTAACCCAACTAACAGACCATCCTTATAACTCCCAGATTACTAACTCATGTCAACATTGAGAAGCAATAAATAGAATTGAAAATATTTTACGATGATTGAATCAAAAAACAGATAAGTATGAATCAGAATTTCAAACGATAGCTATACGACTCAAATTAGGGTTTCACGGGCATATCCAAATATTTTCATAAAAATTTAATAAAACCATAGTTTAATAGTAAATTCAAAATAGTTGAGATTAAAACATCTGAGTTCAGAATAATGAGTAGGGTTCGGAGAGAAAAATCCTTACCTCTATCCACACTAAGCAATGCTACCAAACCTAGATCAATAATCTCTGAATAAACCTAGATTGGCAATCCATGTGTTAGAACACAATCTATACTAGAATACTATAAACATAATATCAACTGTCCACCGCGTACTCACTTCTAACTCCGAAATCACGTAACTCAAAGCGGGTCCCGTACATGGTTAACCTAACCGAGAATCCTCTACGCTCTTTAAAGCGCAACGATATTCTAAAATTCATAATAAATTATAATAAAATACTTTTATTGCTTAAAACATTATAAAAGTTGAAATATAGATTTTCTAAAATTTTGAATATTTTCAAATTAAAATAATTTCTTTAAATGCAATAAAAACCCATAAATAGCCATGATGGCTTCTAGCTGGAAATAAATTCCCATAATTTTTATAATGGCTTTATAATACTTAAACAAATTATAGAAATTAAAATTGGAATTTAAAAGACATCAAAACTATTTTTAAAATTTTACTAAATCCAATGCGATATCAAAATTATAGTAAATCAACTCTAGAAATCACCAAACTTGATCTAGGACTTTTTTATACTACAAAAACATTACTCTAATTTTTTCAAAACATTTTCATGGGTCTAAAGGATCAAAATAATTTTATAAGTCTAAACTTGCAAAAAATATTAAAAATACATACGATATCCGAAACATATGAAAATTTAACAGTAACATAAATAATCTTGTTTGTCTTGGGAAAGTTACGAATCCTATTAAAGACTAATAACTCTTATTGATCGTATTTACTTCGAGTCATTGGGTTGACTTGCTTCGTCATACTTTTACCATCATTTATATACTCGTCATTTTTATGGAATATTATAAAATTGTATCGTAAATCTTGAGAGCCAATAGATATGATTTTATTAAATATTTTTGAGTATTGATCACCCAGTTGGGATTATTGTTATCATTTGACCCCTAATGCTTGATTGAGATAATTGTTTGATGTGATTATTATAATAGTTTTATGTAGTTGGTGCTTGTTTAATGTGTTCCAAAACGGCAACATTTTAGGTTCTTATTCATACCTAATTTGATTGTCAGAATTCTAATGTGCTCTATTTTCAAATGATTTTGAAATTTACAATATGTTATGTACCTTTATGTTTACCTGATTTAGGATTTGCATAGTTTCATTGCATAAATGATATTATGTAGACTCCTAAACCTCATATATTCGGTGAGTGATAGTCGACTCTGAGAATATGGATTAGATTTGGATAATATATTTGATGATTCGGTATAAGATTGAGATTTTAGCTGAACACACGATAATAGCCGCATGTTACTTGCCTTTAGAACTGAAAGATTTTAAACGTTTAACTGAAACAGATGATCAAAGGATAAGATTATAATATTGTTGTAAATAATGTGATTGTGAACCATAAGTGACGTAATAACTAAGAGCCTTAAACTGTACTAAAAGTGCAAGACATGTGAGTGCAGAATTATAATTTTGTGCTAGTTAAGGTAACGCATATCTCTATGATAAATTCGGTAAGAGTTTGGATTCGTTTGATTTAAAACATCAGAGTGAGTAGTCAAACCGTAGTGGTTACAGTTTTCCTATCTTTCTGTGAAGTGTAAGTGCTTGTAGGAATTGGTTATCTTATCCATGGTAGCTTTAACAGAGTGCATGTCACAAGTGACCATCGTTTGGTATTTTATACACCTTAAGCTTGAAGTTTAGCTTGCAATCATTAAGTATTTTATGCAAATGATAGAGTCTCTAGTATAGTATCAGTATAAGGCAGTGGAAACCTAATGTATTAGAATTTGATTTAATTCATTTTATATGCATTGAATTCGGAGGGGTGTAAATTTAGTTATGGGCGTTTCGCAGTAGCTAAGTCATCATTTACAAAGTTCTGGAACAGCTAGAGTGGAATGATTGCCTGACAAGGTTTCAATTTAGCATTAAGATTTAAAATTTAATTGTTGCGTTCGAGTATTCATCGGAATGGATTCGGTAAGAAGGTTGGATGTAGCTCTGCTACTATGTGCTAGTTATCATAATGACGTAGCGGAAGCGTAGTGCTTAGATGTTATAGGTAATATGAAACCCAAGATCAAATTTTGAGGACAAAATTTTTTTTTGGGGGGGGGGGGGGGGGGGGAGATTGTAATACCCTATATTTTTTTAAGCGGTTTAAAATAATTATCTGTGACCCAAAAAATAAACGGGCCATAATTTGAGCAATAATCGGAGATTATTAGAGAATAAAATATTAAAATGATTTTGAGACAAAAATAAATAAAATTATGGAAACTTTTGTGGTCATTTTGTAATTTTAAAAAAACTTTGGGGGCTAAATTATAATTTTTGAAAGTTAGGCATTATGTGTCAAATTTTGCGAAAATGGATCATAAGATGATGCCACCTCCTACTTTTTTTATGTGGTGACTAATGAATTATAATCATAAAATAATAGACTAGATAAAATAGAAACAAACGAAAGAAACTTGGGAGAAAGGATAAACAGGAAAAAAAACCAGATAAAAAAATAACAAAGAAGAAACTTGGGCAGTATGTGTGTGCAGTGGTCTACTGTGTGTATATGTGTTTCGATTTTGTGTAGTTGTGTGTAATAGGTGCGTATAGGTGCGTTAACGTATGCGTTTAGGTGTAGATGTGCGTGTTAAGTGTACCAGTATGGGTAAATCATGTATGTAACGAAGTGCATCTCGGCAGAATAAAGAAGAAGGCGAAGTGTGGGTGTTTAAGGAGAAATAGTATGTGACTTTGATTTGAAGAGTAACTGCTTTTGTCACTAAAAAGAGGGGGTTAGGTTAGGCAATTTTTATACGAATTTTTATAAATAGTTAGGATCAAAGTCTAACAAATTCCAACACAATAACCCCTCTTATTTTTACGAGACGTACGCTGTGAAATTTTTTTAGATTTTTTGGTGTCCTTGAAGGATGCTAAATTAGGATATCCATTAAAAAGAAATTCTCAAATTATTTGCAAACCAAGATATTTTAGTCTAAAAATTTTAGAAAAACCTTATATTACTAAGATGTTTCATTTCCTAAAATTTCGTGCCATTTCAAAATCAATAGTTATTTTTTAGCAGAACCGACTTCTGAAGGTTCAGTCCAGATACCGATTCGGGATTTTTGGGTAAATATTTTTTAAAATACTTTTTAATCCAAAAATGACTTCGGGATGCTTAAAAAGATGTTTTAATGTATTTTTGAGATTTGTTCGGTGCTAGGAATCCCCTGGAGGTATTTTGATAATTTTACCTATAGAAGATACTTTTGGGTAAACTCATATACGGAAAGGATATTTTAGTGATTCTATTTATGGAAAGACTGTTTTGGTGATTTAAGTATGACATGAGTGTTTTTGATAATTTTACACACATGGATTGGTAATTTTACGTACCCGATGAGGGGGTTCATTTTGGGAGTATGCGTGAGTAGGCATTAAGTTTATAATATCGGAGTGCAGGTTGTGTTCTAATGATTTCATTGTTCCATTTAGGTTAAAGCAAAAGATTTTTTGGTTAAGCTAATTTAGCTTCAGATCTAGGTAAGGATTTCCATCTGAATGCTGAGTAAGGACTTTTGTCCGAACCCTAATTTCGATAACTTGTGTTCATAAGTATTCACTCGATTTGCTTAAGGCTATTGTCGAACATTGATATTTGCATTGATATCAACATGTTGCTGCCAAGAAAATCCCAACATTGAACATGAATCGGTTATTTGTAAATCTTATCGATGCTAGCCTGTTATTCATGCTAAGAAAATTCGATAATTGTTTGCATTCCTCCTTTTGAATTGTTGTGCCTAAACTCGATAATTGTTCATATTTGTTCTTGCTATTTGTTTGAGGCTATTCTTAAATCCTAAATGATGAATTGATATCAGCATGTTTAAATGTCATCAGAACCCTAATTGATTTTGGTTATTTGAATTCTTATTAATGCTCGATTTTATTGCATGGCAAGCATGGAATTTCTTGTTGATTCTATGATTGTTGTCTTATGTATTGACCAGGGAGTCTGTTCTGTGGGGAGGCATTATGAGAATGGCCTGTTCCTGCGTGGAATGCAGATTAGTATCTAAATGGACTAGTTATCGTACATCATGCATATGTACACCATATTGTGCATTGCTTGAATGACATTGCATATTTTGCATTGCCTAAATGGCATTGCCTCTGCTCAGGATCAGTTTCTTTTGAATTTGTATACATTGTGTCTTACGATGAGTGTTTTGAAAATGATTGCCTCAAACAATTTGTGCTTGTTTGAAACCCCTCCCCACATTGTCTTTAAACTCATTTCAAAATCGTTTGGAAAACCAACATTCTATTTCAGAGTGATGGCTTTTAAAAATGATCTTCAAATGATTGTTTGGTATCCGTTTACGATTGCTTATAACCATTTTGGAAAATCATCAAACAGTTTATGATTGTTTGAAATATTTTAGAAAATTATCATCGAATGGACTTTTGAATTGTTCTATAATTCCTTTGGTTGTCCTTGAATAAGCTCACCCTTCATTTCATTCCCTTCTGCAGGTAATGATCAGTTGTAGAACGCTTGGGAATGGGTTTAGAGTCTGTGTGAGATTCTGAAAAGCCCACCACTACTGTATAGTAAGACCTCTATGTGGGCGGTACTATTAACTCGTTTCATAAGAACTTAAATTTGTAAAGAACCTAAGTTTTAGTAGTTTAAGTTTAAGCAGTGTTCTTTTTGAAATCTTGTGTTTTGAAAAATTTTAGTAATATCTAGTTAATGGGGTTTGACGGGTTTGATGTGATGAGATAGGTTAACGCTCTGGGAGTTCAGCGCAATGGAGCTCCGAATTTCCGAGACATTACAAACCACACAATGTGACGAAGAAATTTTGTTTTTGAAAAGGTTAAGAACCCTACTTATAATATTAAAAATAGCACTCGGATGACATCTCCATCCAGTAGGCATTTAAAATTACTTGGATGACATCCCCATCAGAGTGAAAATGCATTAAATAAAAGTATACAACCACAGTAAAAACAGAATTTAGAACAAAATAAAAGTACATAAAAACCTAGAAAATAAGGCTACTTTTTTATAAAAAAAAATTAATTTTTTTTTGTATTTTTATATTTGTTGGAGATCCATAACTTGCTACATATAAGATAACTAAACGGATAACACAGAATTGAACACGACGTACGCCTCTTCTTTGTCCGCAAAGCATCAAATGAAAATAAACCTCCTCTACTTCTTGTTCTTTTTCTTCTTGCTTCATTTTGCTTCGGTGGATACAATGATTTGGCAACATAATTCTTGGTAACTTTGAATTCTCTGTTCTTTATGCCTGGTTTGAAACATTCTCATCCTATAAAGCAAAGCAATTAGATGTATAGCTTTTCCATGAAGTATGGAATTAGATTGAATTCCAGGATGCGACGCCTTGCCACAAAAGGCGCAAAAAAGCAATTAAAGCGCAAAGCGTGTACTCTTCTGATCGGGGGCGCATGCTTTTTAGGTGGTTTGCTTTTTAGATAATGCAAGGCAACTTAGCAACACCTTGCCCTAAGACACGCATCAAGGCATGTATTAGCGATGCATTTAAAAAGATTGGTCTAACCATAGAAAGGGTGTGTAAACACCCAACAATAGCTAATGAACCTCCTTTAGTATAATGATATGCGATTTCTCCCCTCCACATTAAATTGATGTACTCAAACCCCCACATTATATAGCTCTTCAGATGGAACCCTTGAGGACTCAATGAAAAGACATTTAATACCGCAATTTTCTTATCAAAGTTTAGGTCTATACCACTTATAGCTGTTTAACCCCTTATCTCCCTCTATCACACCACCCAAACACAGTTAGGGGTTTAGTTCAGGGGTTCACATTGGGGCTGAAATAAGGCTAAATGCAATAAGATTACTCATAATATATGAGTGAGCATGTGTGCCAGTAATGAGGAAGAAACAACACCGGGTGGTGCATGCTGCTGCAGGCAAGAAGATCAATAGAGGAGACGAGGTGTGTGCGGGTCTCTGTGTGGTGGTGGGGTGAGGGGCTGGGGTTGTGTGTGGGTGAGTTTGCAGTGTGTGTGTAGTGTTGGGTGACGGGGGATGAAGTGTGTATGCAGTGGTTAATTTCCGTCAAGTTAAGTAGATCACATCTTCATCAACGTACGTGGTGTGAGTGTGAACTCTTTCTTCTTACGTGTTTGAGGAAATATTATTTAATTTTATGTCAGTATAGCGTTTTCTTAGTTTGGTTTCTTGTTCCAGTTTTTGGTATATTGTAATTGTAATATTGTGTACTTTTAGAGATTATTGCGTTTGTCCTCTTTACTTTAATGCCTTAGCATGGGATTGTGGGAGTGCACGCGCTACCTTTGTCCCATGGAAAATTTAGTCACGCATCATGATCTACGAAAAAGTTCTTTCATCCATTGGTTAATGTGCAAAAGGAGATCGACTCTACAAATGTGACAACCTTGAACTGTTTTTTGTGTAAAGTTTAGCATGGGATGTTGAACATGAACTATTCGTTCTAGTGCCCCTTCTCTCGAAAAATTTGGAGAAAATGCCTCTATCGGAACCTCTTAACTGGCTGATCCATGGCTTGGCCAAATAAGTTCAAGCATCTACTGTTGATGTTAAAGGTAAAATATACGAGGCTTAACCATATCGAGCCCCGAGGGTTGTTCATACCACGGTTATATATGATTGAAACCCTACTCCTTGCCCAAGTGTTTGCAATGAAATAAAACTCCTAAAACCTATGACATTTCATTGGTTTACCAAGGACATTGGACATCAGTGAACGTGTTAACACCAAATATATAAATTCTCAATTGATAGGTTATTGGCTTAAACACTATCGATATCCACTATCAATAGTCACTAAAAGTTGATGGTTTCTCCTCAAGTAATTGCCATTAAATGGCTTTAATATTCAGATTATTGTTTGCAAAAGGAGATGATGATGGATTCAAGTTTCAAATTGAAAGTTATTTTCTAGGTGGTAATAGTTACTTTCAATTTGGTGGTTAATTTCTATGTGGTAATTATTTTCTAGATTTAGTTTCTACCATAAATATTAGATGCAAGACTCATTTTAAGAATGATCAGTGAAATCCTTTATTTTTCTTTTTCTTCTCAAAGAGAACTCTTTCTTTAGGAAGACTAATCCTTCTTAGATTAGAAGTTAGATGCCTTCAATTTTATTTGGGTGCACTTTCTACAACTTACATTTTCATCTTTACAATTTTTAATCTTCTAGACGCTTAGAAGAAGTCCTCGTCAAGACGCCAAAAAGAACCCACACATTTTAATCAATTGTAGCAATTGCCTACAAATTGATTGTGTGTATGCTATCGAGCATAAACGATGACACGTCTAGTGGGACAATATAATTCAGTGTGTTTGGAAATGTCAACTCAACTCTTTTTAGAGTTACAGATTTTCTTGTGAACTATGTGTGTGTTCATAGACACATACCAAGTTACTACATCAAGTGGCTGACACTTGCACCAAGAATGGTGCAAGCAATTTACGTAAACTTAATGGAGTGTCAAAAATAGCAAAAGAGTTGGATAATGTATCTTTGTTTGAGAATTTTGGCTTCAATACCTTAAATTATGGTGAAAATTACACAGGTGTGGAACCCGTTGATTCCAAAGTTTTAATAATTCGGTACCCACATTGGTTGGCATTTCTGAAAAGTTAAGTGCCAAAAAATCTGGCAAAAGTTGTGTTAGTATATGCTTAAGGAGAATTTATTTAGCTTTTGGTTATAAGAATTGCTCTTCACATATTCTAGGTATCAGTTGATTGAGATCGGGGTGGGGGGTGACACCAAACAAATAAATTCTCAAGTGATAGGTCATTGGCTTAAACACTATGAAGAGCCTCTATCAATAGTCACTAAAAGTTGATAGTTTCTCCTCAAGTAATTGCTACTAAACGGCTTTGATGTTCAGATTATTATTTGTAAATGATGGATTCAAGTTTCAAATTGAAAGTCATTTTCTAAGTGGTGGATACTTTTTATGTGGTAGTTATTTCTAGATTTTGTTTGTAATATAAACATTAGATGCAAGTCTCATTATAAGAATGATCAATGATCATCAACCAAATATTTTCTTTTTCTTTCTATTTTCAAAGAAAAGTCTTCCTTTTTTGAAAGATTAATTAATTCTTCTTAAATTAGAAGTTAGATGCTTAAATTTATATTTGGGTGCACTTTCTACAATTTACATTTTCATCTTTGTAATATCCAATCTTCCAAACGCTTTGAAGAAGTCCTCGTCAAGAGGCCAAAAAGAGTCCACACATTTTAATCAATTGTAGCAACCTACAAATTGATTGTGTTTGCTATCAAGCGCAAACTGACCGAAGCATCTTGTCTAGATAGAGAGAACAATATAAGTAGGCATGGCAACTCATAGATCAAACTGCAAGATCGAAAAAATTGGGTGCTATCATGTAGCTTTATATCTCTCTACCGAGCCATCTGCTTTATTGTATCTTCTCTATTTGTTAGCTCCAGGGCATGCCCTGAGCTTTGCCTGACACTCTTATTCATTACCAGTAAGTTTGTGAGAGTGATGACACGACTTTTGGAGTTGGCAATAAGGAGCTGGGCAGCCAAACTACAAAGGGCAACTCTTCCGTGATTTTCTCTATGTTAGTGATGGGTGGTGGGAAGGACCTTTAGGAAGCAGCCAAAGGGAGCTTTAGAGATGGGTGAAGAGGGTGAGTTTCCCTTTGTGGAGACGTGACCAATACTAGTTTGTAGCGTATGAGAGAAATTCAGGACATGTATTAAGCACAATAGGATAAAAGAATGAAGGACTGCTCATTTGAAGCACTGGAATTTTAGAAGAGGTCCTGGGAGTATAGGAGACGACAGAAAATAATAAGAGTTGCTCATCAATCCACAATCGGGATTCGGGATAGCACAGTGTGCTGACCATTTCTGGGAAGTCCTGTTGGCATTCCTTCTTTTTTTCATCCCATTAGGGAAGGATTATTCGAGTGTTTTATTTACAATCTAATGCAGTACGTGAGATTGCTCTCAAGATTATAGATGACATAGTGTAACTTTGATTGGCAAGCCTTATAGGCGTACCACAATATATTACTAATATTTGAACTTCACTTTTATCGCTCCAAAGTAACTGTATAGAGCATTATTAAGACTTTAAATATAAAAAAATTGAGCTCTAACGTATAGCATGACGTCCATAATATGAGGTCATTGTCTTTCACAAAACTAGCATAAAAGCCTTTCAAATAGGACATAAATTGCCCCGAAAGCATGAGATCCACACAACGATACTTAATTACGGCTCTATAACAAAAGATTTCACATGTATGGGTCAGCTAGTTCTAAGATTAGGATCTTTAGTTGTATAACACATAGCTGTGATACACCGATAGATAGATTTAACGATAATTATGGTAAATTTTAACGGTAGCGATGTTATACTTTAGTGACACAATTTGTTGACACTAAGACCACGTTTGACACAGCTTTTTTTTTTCAGTTTTTCAGTTTTGAAAACTGGAAAAAAAATGCGTTTGGTAACCATTTTTTTTTCCTTCTTCAATTTAAAAAACCAGTTTTTAAACTGCAGAGTAAAAAAAAAACTTCAGAAACTGGTTTTTTTTTTTCACTTTTGGTTTTTTTATTTGGAGACCACCACCAACACCCTCCCACCGCCGGTAGCCACCTCCGGCCGCCGGCCACCACTGCCGGCTGCCGACAGCCACCTTCGGCGGCTGGCGACCACCGCCGGCTACTGTCGGCAGCCACCTCCGGCCGCCGACAGCCACCGGCGACTGTCGGCGCCACCTCCGGCAACACCCTACCGCCGGCACCCACCTCTGGCTGCCGACAGCCACCTCCGGCCGTCGGCGACCACCGCCGGCCACCACCACTGTCGACCACCGCTACACCCCACCACCGCCACCGCAAACCACCCAAAAAAGTCAAAATAAAAAGGGTTACCAAATACCAAAAAAAAAACTCAAAAAAGTTATCAAACACCCACTTATTTTTGTAAGATTACTCTTCAAAAACTGAAAATTTGTCAAACGAACACTAAAACTACAGCAAGAGATGCTGTATGGCAAAAAATCGTTGGAGCCATAAGGAAGTAATGCTGAGGCAAGTCAATCGTTGCGGTTAGGTAACGTGAGTTA
Organism: Escallonia herrerae; assembly: GCA_033070095.1. Lineage (NCBI taxonomy): Eukaryota > Viridiplantae > Streptophyta > Magnoliopsida > Escalloniales > Escalloniaceae > Escallonia > Escallonia herrerae. The sequence goes on along the minus strand of JAVXUP010001054.1, from coordinate 199,720 downwards.
GTGGCAAGTCATGACGATAAAGTCGACATGGTAGGCCCATTAATTAAGCCCATAATAATGAAAAATTATTATTGGGTTGGCTCACCAATTTACCAAGAATAATTGATGAGGAGAATTTGGTGGTTCGTAAGCGGAGAAACAACTGGCCAAAAGTCTTCGTCAAGCCCCTGCCGCTACTTTTACTTGCAATTATGTCCTTCTACAAAAAATGGAATATTGCGGTTGAATTGGCATTTTGGTTCAATCTCTCCAACGTGTGACCCAAAAAGTTCTGTTAAGAGGGTTTGAGGTTTGCTTCTAATGTGGTAAAAACTGGAAATTAACAAAGTGTTATGGTACACTTTGGAAAAGATTAAAATAGCACCCACTTCTTGAAATACAAAACTAGGTTGCGCTACATTTTTAACAATAAGAAAGAAAGTTTGAATTTATCTCCACCATGGTAACTTGTGTTGGTTTCACCTATTTAACTAGTCAAATGATTCTTACCTAGGTTCATGTTTTAATTTCAACGTGAGTCGTTGTTCTAAGTGGATAGCGTGATTAAATAGAGATGGACATCAACTAATCACCACTAGCGGTTTCTAGTGATGTTTATTTACAAGCGAAATATTTTCATTACTCTAAACTGACAAAGTAGATGTTAGAAACGGAAGTCATCTAATCAGACGTACACTAATTAGCATAGTCTGATGATCCATGTTTATGATATTTCTCTATATTTGTTATTTTGATAGGACTTTCATTAATAAAAGAGAGAGTATATAATGTATCTTTCGTACACTTAGCAGTTGCAGCGACATTTCATAAACATGATCTGAAATGTTAAGCAACTATTAGAATTTGGTTTGAATAAATCCTTTCCAAGAAGTCTCTGACAAGGTGATCTCTTAAAGATAAAAAACGTAATAAGTAATTTCTGACGCTTGCACTCTATATTTATTATTAATTACAGATTTAAAAATATACCGCCAAAGTGAGAATCGTATATTTTACGATTGTTGGATCGGAGTTGAATTGATGCATCCTTACTTGTTTCTCGTGTCAATTGGATGTACAAGTTTCAGAATGCATCATGTTCGGTGGATGTTCAGCAAAAAAAAAAGAAACATCATGTTCACTCGATGACTCTCACAGCAACCATTAATGCCCCACTCGTTTCTGGTAAAGCCCAGTTAGTGAAAAGACAAATTGCATTCCAGCATCACTCAAAAACACATGGCAAGTTGCATTCTTTCAATGTTTTAATTTGATGGAATTCGTGCCCCCAAATTAATCTGGTAGTAGTTGGACCAATCTTGTTGGCCTTTATTTCCAGCCACACTTTCCATTATTGTGGTGAGCATTTTGGCGTGACCATGTCACGGCCCTGTGATCTAAAGAAGCTTACAACCCAATTGCATAAAGCCAACTTAGCTTTTAATAAAAATTGCATTGGACACATGCCATGTAATCCTTCCGTCCCTCATAAATTAATCATATTTTTTTTATAGTCGTCGCACAAAAATTGCTCATTTTTCAAATTAAGAAAGATACTTCAAGTGTTTTTTCATATTTACCCTTTTTACACTTTTTTTATTCAATTTTCCTCTTCACATTTAACTCTCCACCGGTTCATTTTTCTCTCCGGGCTCACTTTTTTGTACTTTTTAATTCTATTTCTCTCTCGACATATAACACTCTACCAACCAATTTTCTTTCTATTGGCGCCCACTCTCTTTCCCTCTTTCTCTAATGGGTAAAATGAAAAATAAATAATATGTAACCTAAATTTTTAATATATGTGACAAGTCTAACGTGATCGAATTATCAGAGACGGAGGGAGTATATAGCAGGAAGGAGTATATAACAGGGGTACATTGCAGGATTTTCTGTCATGTGACATTCAATGTCTTCCCGCTCTCTATAAAAGCTCTTTATGTAACTTGTACCTTTCATTGGTCAAGACCTAAAAGAGTTCACATTCATTTGTTACATAAACTGGGGAAATAACGGATTTTCCTCACAAGCTCCAATGGCCAAAAGGTACATTTCAATGGGTCTTGGTTTGTAAAATCTTTAGGTTTTCTTGTTAATTAAAGATGGCGACAATGAATAAGTGATCGGCCTCACACACACGCACACACATCTGCAATTCCCATATGTATCATATTCACATTCCATAAAACCTGGTCAAAAGAATGAAAATACACTTAATTGATTGGCAATTTTTCGTTAACTTATTTTTTCCTACGTGCATTCGTCCATCCTAATGTTATAATTTTATACATCGATTGCAGGCTTGAAGGAAAAGTAGCAATAATCACCGGGGGCGCAAGCGGCTTTGGGGAATGCACGGTGCGACATTTCATTCGACATGGGGCGAAGGTTGTCATTGCCGATGTCCAAGACGAGCTAGCTCTGTCCCTCTGCAAGGACATTGGCTCTCCCGAGAACGTAATGTACGTGCATTGCGACGTTACGAATGATTCTGACGTAAAAAATCTAGTGGATCTCACTGTATCCAAGTACGGCGCCCTCGACATCATGTTCAACAACGCCGGGATCTCGGGCATTGTGGACCTAACAATACTCGGCTCGGGCAACGAAAACTTCAAGAGGGTTATGGACGTGAACGTTTTCGGCTCTTTTCTTGGTGCTAAACATGCAGCTAGGGTAATGATACCTGCGAGAAAAGGTGTGATTCTCTTTACTTCTAGTGCTGCCACCGCAACACACGGGGAGGCCCCGCATGCTTATACGGCGTCGAAGCACGCAGTGGAAGGGTTGAGCAAGAACTTGTCTGTAGAGCTAGGGCAATATGGGATACGAGTGAACTCCATTTCTCCATGTTCAGTTCCGACACCGTTTTTGACTAAGGTGATGGGTATGGATAAGAGCAAGGTGGAGGAGTTGCTCTGCGAGGCTGCGAATTTGAAAGGGGTGGTGCAGACGGTGGAGGACGTGGCGGAGGCGGCGGTGTATTTTGCCAGTGACGAATCCAAATACGTGAGCGGACAGAACCTTGTGCTGGATGGTGGCTACAGCAACACCAATAAGGCTTTCTCTAGGGTACTCCAAAATCGTCTTTCTTGAGCTAAATCTCACAAGGAAACAAACCATTTGCCATCTCTTGTTTGTGGTTTCCAATTTTTCTTGTTAGGCTTCCTGAGTATGTATCCAAAGTTGCAGTACTGGTTTTCTTTTCTTTATATATACTGCTTGTTTTCGGGGAAGAAGTGGAATGGTTCTTGAATTGCCGAGTTAAAAATCTAACAACTTGAAACTGGGGAATCTCACGGAATCCTTCCATCTCAACTCGTCGGCCCAGATCCCAGAATAAGAGGAATGGTACTGGCGCCGAAGGTTTGGCTAGAGGATTTAGCAATGAATTGTGACATTGAATGTCTGTAAAAGCTATGCTTGGTGATCGTTGTGTCCTCTTTCTTCGATAAAGATACTTAGCCACAAACTGCCTTTCCCCTTTAGCAACGACAAGATTCTCCAGCTCTCAACACCAGTTCTGCGGCCCAATAACTATTTTCCAATGCTCCGGCCTCTAGTTGTAATTGACACTTCCACCAATAGACATAAAACTGAGATTTGGGATTCTAGTTTGCTAAAAAGCCAATATTGGAGGGTGTTAGTCATATTTTTTTCATTAAGGCTTGAAAGATCTCCTCTTACTATTTCATCAAATTGCTATTAAAATCCAAGTTCTTAAAGTTGAAAATAATAAAGAAGTTCAAGATTCAAGACTCCCAAAATGAAGCAATTCTACATTAGTTTAATAGAGAAAAAGCAGTATTGGCTTGTAACACCAAGAGAAAAAGCACTATTGGCTAGTTTAATAGAGAAAAAGCAATCTACATCAGGTTTTACACTTCTTATCTTTTTGGAACAAGTCAAACTTAAACCTTATTTCACTTTTAAAGGGTTGTGAGTATTAAAGAACGGACAAAAGGACTGAACTAACTACAATCGGGATCGGTGGAACCGTTGATAAAATATGCAGGTATATAGATATTACTTCGTTAAAAAAGATAGGAGCCAACTCCCAAAATTTGGTACGAAATGGCAGTCTTGTATGATTGGTTGTAAAGGTCCTCTTCGTTCATACGTTCGGTTTGCAATAGATCAGAGGTTATACCATTAATTAATATCAGTGTCGGCAGCGATACATATTCAAGGATAAGATCTATCCTCACATGAAATTGTATGGTTGGGCATTTAATGGTGATGGGGTAACAGTTATGAATAGTAGATCCTGCTGGGCTGCTCCTTTGCAGGACAAGAAAGCAAGATTTGTTTATTTTGGTCAAATAGGTTAAGGTCATATCACGATGCCTGCTGTATTGAGTATGGTTGTATGCAAACTGCATGAGTATGTATTTTCAAAATTTTCTTATTGGCCTTCCTGAGTATGCTTCCAAAGTTGCAGTACTGATTCATTTTCTTTACATACGCGACTCGTTCTTGGGAATGAAGTAAAATGGTTCTTAAAACGGCGAGTTAAGAAACTAAAAACTTGAAGCTGGAGTGTCACGGAAACCTTCAACTTCAACTGGTAATTTGGTAGGTGTGCGGGGAGAAGGGCAGATTTGTGGTGTTCGTTTGGGGTTAGGATACATATGGTGGCGTCAATGGAATTAATTAATCTCAAGGTTTCGCACACCATGTGGTCTCAGATCATCCAGATTTGGTCCATGATTGTGGCTGCAAAAAATGTGTAAAAAAATTGTATTGAGTTTTGAAAAGGGAGGGAGAGAGCGATTATGTATGGGGTTTGTCTTGCTTGCGTAGGGGATGGCATTGAATGGGACAAAAGTTTTCAGGGGATGCCAGCCAAATGGATCGGCTTAAGGGGCAGGTTGTGAAGAAGTATTTGCAAAATTGGGATCGCCCATCCCAATTTTGCAAATACTGCTCCGGTGAAAGCCTTCGTGAGCTTAAACCCCAGCCCTCCAAATTGTTTGGGAATGCAAATGAAATCGTCTTAGGACTCCATCTAGTTTAGTACATATTTCATTGGGGAGCACAAAGGACATTGTATAAGTGGGAATTCACATGCTACTGCCTTGATCAAGGTTTCTCTTGCGAGTGGCGGAGCCAGAGTATTATTCAAGGTGGGCACCAAGTATACAAGAAAGAAATTGTCACAAAAATTAATTATACAATATTAAACCATGAACTATGACATTCTACAATTGACCAAGATAAAGTCGCACCTTCTTAAAGCGATTAATAATTATACCATATCAAATACTATCAAACAAATTTCCTTCGATATAAGTGACCATATAATCATTCATAAACTCATCTCAAATTTAATTTCACAATCGGTCTTGACAATGCTCATAGTGGAAAATGCTCTTTCCAGAGTTATTATAGTGACAGACAAAAGTTGAGCAGTTGAGGCGGTGACCCGTGAGGAGACTGAGGTAGTTCTCGGTTTGTCCGTCGCAGTATCGCTATGTCTACGGTATATCGCTTTGAAGAGAGTGAGGGACTATACTCTTTAGTCGCTTTAGAAAATGAAAACACACGCGGTGATCCAAAGAAGACTTTATATCTTCCTTTTTTTTGTTGACTATATATATTTGGTGTTTGCCCTTTGTATTTTTGTGTGTATTAGCATTTAAAATGACTACAAAAATATTGTTTTCTAGTATTTTTAAAATTTTAGGTATTCTAACATGTAAAGCGATTAAAAAGACGTCTCCTTAAACTATTTTTAAAATTTTTAAGTAGGCACTTTTATTATCAGATGTGACACATATTATATAAAAACCAAAATTGATGGAGAAACAAGTGGGCACCAGCCCACCGATGCCCCTGGCTAGCTTTGTTGTTGCCGCTCTGCCGGCTTGTGAGAGGCATTTGGCTTTTCAGTCACTTAACCTATGTTTTACCCTTTCTGTGACCATTAAGAAGAGGCTCGACTTGCTCTGCTTTGTGAAATTGGTAGCCCTAGTTACTTATCATTTGGTGGGGATCTTAGGATTCCCATGTGATTGCATGTCCCTGGGAGTCTTTGCTGCCAAATTTTTACTGAAGAAAATTCTTGATTTTGTTGGACTGACTTTTTGTCCGACCACTCCTCATATTTGTTAAGGCATTGAAGGTCATATCAGCTTCCATTTTGTTGCCTTGCCGAGATGTGATACTATTGGGCTCTTACTCGATGATGGCACTCTTTTACAGAACTTTTATGTGATCATTTCTAAAATATTCTGGGATCTTCTCGATGATGGCACTCTTTTGCAGAACTTTTATGAGATCATTTCTAAAATTTTCTGGGATCTTTGTAGACCAAATGCCAACATATTTTGCGCATATGATTTTATTATTAGACAAATCCCAACATTTAATCTATAACCTCTATTTATACAATTAACCCAGCTTATGGAGTAAGCTAACTTAGCAACAAGAAAACTAAATTAGAGTAAAATATATACAATCCATGCCCTCTAGTAAACTACATTAATCAGTCACTAAATTGGTGATGACTTTAAGAATACTTTTCATACAAATCCTTGAAGCCATTACTATGATTTTATGACCATCTCTCTCTATCCCTTTCTATCTCAAGTATCTTATCTCTCCTCCATTCAGCAAATTGTGCATTAGTCGCCGCCAGACAAAAGATCATCATCTCCATTAACTCTAGATCATAAATGTAACCCCCCCCCCCCCCCAACCTTGGGAGTCATTAACACAATTTTCAAGTCCTAATTTTATATGCATTCTAATAAATACTCAATTACACCAAGTTATAAACAGAGCATCTAATCCAGTAGTGACAAAATATCTCCAAAAGATAGAGGTTTAATTACAACCTTGCCTCTTACAAACTATCTAATCACAAAAGAATAATACATCCCCAAGTTCTATTACAAAAATCTATTGCCAAATCATTTTACCCACATTCGGGTAAAGTTCTCATAAAAGAATACATTATTTTGACATACTAACAAAATTGAAGCTATAGTACCCCAAGCATGCCATCTTTCTAATCATGTCTACCCCTGTTGTAGGGGACAAAGCAAACAAATTGGGGATGAGCTGAAATAGCCCAGTAAGGAGAAATCAATGGAAAGCAAATACATTAATTTGTATTCTGAAACAAAGCCATAACTTTAACGAACAATCAATAGCAATTGACATTAATGTCAGTAAGTCGAATCAAATATACGAAATTATCATTAATGGCCATAGGCCCAAAATGAACACAAAACCCGAAGGTATGAAATGAATACCAGTAGCGTAATAGCCGTCATCATGAGGACTATCCAAAAGCCACGTAAAGTGACTACAAAAGCCACGTGAAGTGACTACAAAATTCTTAAAGACTCCCTTTTTACACAAGGTTGTTTATCTTAATGATCATATGCAAATTTACGAATTTTGAACTCAAATAACAACAAGGGTAATTACAAAGTAATTCGAATAAAACTCCAAAGTCGTAGAACAACTAGCAAGTGATACTATGTAATGATTCCTTACCACAGCAAGAAGTATGAAATCTCTTACCTTAAGCAAGCTTTTGGTACAAAATTCTTAAAGCGCCGCCTTAAAATCTAAAGAGCCTCCCAAGCCTCCACCACCCCCCTCCCCCCTCTCTCAACCTTTTAGAAAGAGAAGCAAGAGAACCTAAAGAAAAGAGCTTGAAAGAAAAAGGAGGCTATTTAAAGCAAAGTCCTAAATTGGCAAATAACACTAACACTCCCCCAACTTTAAATACTTATTCAAAATGTACCCAAAACTTTCTAATATTTACAAAAAGGAAATTTTACTCCTTCATTCGAAGGAAGAACTATTCCTTCGACTGAATCCTTCAGTCGTGAAATAGCCTCCTTCGCACTCGTTCTTTTCCATTCGTCTGAAAGGGGTTCTATTTGACTGAATCCTTCAATCGCAAAATTGTCTTCCTCACATTTGATTTTTATTCGAAGCAAATGCTTTTCATTCGAAGCAAAAGTTTCTATTTGAATGAGTCTTTCAGTAACTCTAAGCTAACTCGACTATGCGAAGATTCCTTCAAATGAATCATGATTCATTCGACTGAATCCTTCAGAGATGGTTTAATGACCAATTCCCTCTAATGATTTATCCCTTAATTTATTTTTCAACAAATCCTTATTAGCATAAAAGGGGCTCTTACATTCTTCCCCTATTAAAATAATTATGTCCCCAAAATTAAACGTACCTTAATCATCAAAAAATTGAGCATGCTTTTTGCGCATAACGTCTTCAAGTTCCCAAGTAGCTTCCTTCTTAGAATGGTTACGGCATAACACCTTCACAAAAGCTATCCTCTTAGAGTGCATGACACGTTTGTTGCGTTCCAAATTGTGATCTGGTTATTCCTCATAAGACAGATCTTCCCTAACTTGAATAGGCTCAAACTCAATAACATGCGATGGGTGAAAAACATACTTCCTCAAGGTTGAAACATGAAAAACATTATGTATCTTTGACAAATTGGGAGGCAAAGCTAAACGATAAGCAAGTGTACCAATTCTGTCCAAGATTTCAAATGGTCCAATATACCTTTTAGAAAGCTTTGCCTTCTTCCCAAATCTCAAAACTCCTTTCCATAGGGATACTCACAAAAACACATGATCACTAATATCAAATTTTGAGCTCACGACACATTATATCCGTGTAACTCTTTTGTCAGCTCTACGCAGTCTCTAATCACTTAGATTTTGTCTGTAGTGATTTGAACAAGTTCTGGACCTATCAGTTCCTTTCTCCAACCTTACTCTAACAAATTGGTTCTCGACGCCTTCTTCCATAAAGAGCCTCGACTGGTGCCATCTGAATGCTAGCATGATAACTATTATTGTATGCAAATTTTATCAATGGTAAGTGATCATCTCAATTACCCCGAAAATTCATAACACAAGCTTCTAGCATGTCCTTTAATGTCTGGATAGTTCGTTCAGATTGTCCATCTGTCTGTGAATGGAAAGTTGTGCTAAGATTAAGTCGTGTACCCATGGCCTCTTGCAAACCACCCCAAAAGCGTGAGGTAAATCTTGGGTCTCTATTTGACACAATAGTTAAAGGCACTCTGTGTAACCTAAGTATTTCCCGAATGTACAAATTAGCAAGTACCTCAATCGAATCCTTGTTCCTTATGGCTAAAAATTGAGTTACTTTTGTCAAACGGTCAACTATCACCCATATTGCATCGTGTCGTTTTGTAGTTGGCGGCAGTCCAACCACAAAATTCATTGTTATATGCTCCCACTTTCACTCAGGAATAGCAGCGGTTGCAACTTCCCAATGGGTCTCTGGTGTTCTGCTTTAATCAGCGGACACACCAAACATCTACCCACAAAGTCAACTACCTCTCTCTTCATGTTATTCCACCAATAAATATCCCACAAGTTCGGGTACTTTGGTACTACCCGGGTGAACTGCAAAGGTGAATTATGAGCCTCTGAAAGAATCTCCTTCTTCAATTCTGTATTCGAGGGAACATACAGTTTAGAACCTATACGAAGAATACCCTCATTATCCAATCTGAAGTTTGTGGAATCACCTTCTTTCACTCTTTCACTACTCTTGGCTAATTCAGGGTCTGATACTTGAGCCACTTTAACTTTCTCTTTCAAAGATGGTTGAACTTCCAAATGTGCCAAATACCCACTAGAATGAAAAAATCTTACCTCGACTTCTAGCTTTTCCAATTCTTCCAATAATTGAGGTTGTGTGGTAAGCATCTGTCACAACATTAGCCTTACCTGGATGGTACAAAATGGTGCAATCATAGTCCTTCAACAATTCCAACCATCGTCTATGTCTCATGTTCAACTCCTTTTGTGTGAAGATGTATGTCAAACTCTTATGATCCGTATAGATCTCACACGGTTCACCGTACAAATAACGACGCCAAATCTTTAGTGCAAAAATCACGGCTGCTAGTTCCAAGTCATGGGTAGGATAATTTAGCTCATGTTGTTTAAGTTGTCTGGAAGAATAAGCAATTACCTTACCCCGTTGCATAAGTATACAACCAAGTCCTTATCGTGATGCATCACTATAGATGACGAACCCTCCAGATTCATATGGCAGTGTCAAGACTAGTGTCGAAATCAAATGCTTCTTCAATTCTTGAAAACTCTTTTCATATTCTTCTGTCCAAAAAAATTTGGCGTACTTTCTTGTCAACTGGGTCGAAGGAAAAGAAATGCGAGAAAAACCTTCGACAAACTTCCTATAATAATTTGTCAGTCCCAAGAAGCTTTTAATCTCTGTCACCAAGGTCGGTCTCTCCCAATTCACAATTGCTTCAATCTTAGTAAGATCCACGGATATCCCATCTTTAGTCATTACATGACCCAAGAAGCAAACATGTTCTAACCAAAACTCACACTTCTTGATTAGCGTAGAGTTTATGCTCTCTTAAAATCCGCAAAACTATAGTCAAATGTCTTTCATGCTCCTCCATGCTCTTGGAATAGACCAAAATATAATCTATAAAGACAATCACAAACTGATCCAGGTACTTTTTAAACACCCTGTTCGTAAGGTCCATAAATGGGGGCCGGACCATTCGTCAGACCAAAAGGCATTACTAAAAATTCGTAGTGACCATACTGCATCCTAAAAGCAGTTTATGATACATACTCCTTCTTCACCTTAAGTTGATGGTACCCCGATCGAAGGTCTATGTTTTAGAAGTACCTTACACCTTGAAGGTGATCAAATAGGTCGTTGATTTTAGGCAGGCGATATTTATTTCAGACTGTCCGACGATTAAGCTCCCTATAGTCAATACATAAACGTATGCTTACATCCTTCTTCTTAACAAATGGTATCGGCGCACCCCATGGTGACACACTATGACAAATCATACCCTTGTCTAAAAGTTCTTGTAATTGCTCATTTAGTTCCTTAAGTTCAGTAGGAGCCAACCTGTAGGGTGCTTTGGAGATAGGCGCAGGAATCAAATCGATAGTAAACTTGATCTCCCTATCGGATAGAAGACCCAACAAGTTTTCTGGAAACACTTCCAAAAATTCACGAACCACATGAACATCCTCTAGTTTGACTCTGGTTACGCGAGTGTCATGGATGTGAGCCACATAACCTCTATAACCCTTCCTCAAAAGACATTTGGCACCCAAAGACAAAATCAAATTAGGTAGGGTACTGACTCTAGCCCCTTGGATCTTAAATTCAGGCTAATTCGGGATCGAAAATAGAACTTCCTTGCTGAAGTAGTCTATCCTAGCATGATTGTAAGACAACCAATCCATGCCCAAAATCACATCGAAGCCCTTCATATCTAGCGGAATTAAGTCCACTGTCAACTTCCTATCATCGACAATGATGGAGCAAGAATTATACACCCTAGAGGTATTAATAGGACTACCAATGAAATTATGCCAACTAATGACAGGTAATGACCACATATAGCTGGAGACTAAATGTTAACCATGGTTTATCGATTAAGATACAAAACCCACATTGTTTGCGCTATTGGCCACACTCACTATCGATTGTGCACTTACAACACAACCAATAAAACGATACGGGATCTTTTTTGCCTCTAGGGCCTGAGAACTTCACTAAAAATGGAAACCTACTAAAGATAAAATGCTAAGCAAACCTATAAACGATGTGCCCACTGAAACAAAGATTATCCTTACAACACAACGAACACAAGTACGACAATGTACAAGATTCTCATCGATGAAAGGTAGATCATATGAGAAACTGACAAAGATAAAGAAAATGACAAGTGCATTACAGACTCAATTTCTCTAAGTCTGGTGTGATTTATGGATTTGACGACCTTTTCCTTCGTTGTATTTATCTTCTTTTTATACTCGCTTATTCGTAACTGTCCTCTCTTTGTAACCGTCCACTTCTATCTTTATCATCAAGAAAGGTATATAAGCCGTCATAATCGGCCTCTTCCTGCTGACACCTATACTTTTCATGTAACCCATTCACTGACCACTTTCATGATTGTTTTGCTCGTGTTGACAACTACCTCCCTCAAGAACACTTTATCAACTGTTGCTGCCATCTTCCTGCCTTGTTCGCACATTGATCACTTCCACTGATTATCTTGCACTCGTTAATGGTTCTTTCCTTTGCACGATCTGTTCAAATTTTGTTTTTCAAGTATTTTTTACCAAATTGCTTGTATTTGTTATACTGCTATTGGCAACTGGTGATCTATTAGTAAATGGCTTACTTCCGCATATTTCTTTACTTTCCATGGTCCTTAGCATGTCACGTGTCTGTGCTTTTATTAGCTATCATAAAAAAAATTTATACAACCAACACATATCTTACTCTATCATCATCATCTATATATATATATATATATATATATATATATATATATATATATATATAGTGTTAGACTATCCGTAAAATTATGACAACTCAGCAATCTTGTAAAGTAGAGAGAGATGACAATCTAACACCACAACTCGATCAATCTGACATTAGATGATAGAGTAAGATATGTTTTTTTAAACTCGATCAATCTGACACAACTCGATCAATTTGTCATTGATCGAAAGTGGAAAACTACTAGAAATAACTTTTTTTTTTTATTTATGTTTTTTTATTTGATTTCTTATTTTTATTTTTTTGAAAAGTCTAGAACCGTTCCATTAATAATAAAGACGAGTTACATCAGGATCATATAAATAAAGTACATGAACACAGAGATGACATTCAAGAATCACAAAGGTAACTACCAACAACAATATAAATAAACAAAAACCAAAAAATAGCAGGACTAGAAAAACAACAAAGCAAGCCCTAAAACAATAAACAAGCCATATATTTGTTGGCGGCATAAATATTTTATGACGATTAATAAATGCATAGACACGTGGCTTGCTGAAGATCGTGGAAAGTGCCTTGCGTGGTAAGTGGAAATAGGCACGTCTATTACGACTACTGATGAAACGCCAATTACTTACTGATAATGGTATGGAAAAGACAAATGAATTGGAGAAACACATGGGAAGCCAAAAAAAAAATTGAATGAATCGTGTAAAAAGGAAAAACTGTTAATAGGTACAACAAAATCAGCAATAATGGCTAACGTGGAGACAGGGCTAGAAGATCGATAGCAGTAGTTGATAAACGGTTCCTGGAATAGACAGCTGTCAGCATTATTGAGAAGACTGTACGGAAAGATCAGTAAAACTGACTACATGTAGAGCATAGATGTCAGCAGAATTAAATGACCGATCATGAAGTCTGAGAAGTTATTTTCAATTAAGATAAGGATAAGCAGTTACAAAAACAGATGGTCATGACCGAGCAAGTATAAAAGAAGAGAAGATTGACAAAGAGGTCGTCAATTTTACAAACAAAACTAGACTTAGGAAAAATAGAGTCTATCATATTCTGGCCAATTTCTCTTATTTTTGTCTAGTTTTTTGGATGATTTGTCTTGTATCAATAGAAAATCATGTACGTTGTCATACTTGTGTTCGTTGCATTTGTAAGGATTGTCTTCAATGTTTCAGTAGGGCGCTTCAATTTTAGAGATCTGCTCAGCATTTTGTCTCCAATTAGTTTTTATTTTTAGCGAAGTCCTCAGGCTGGAGAGGCAAAAAAGATCTCGTACTGTTTATCGGCTGTGTCGCAGGCACAAGATTGATAGTGAGTTTGCCCAGCAGCGCAAACATTGGCATGCCCGGTGGGACACTAGTAGCTTGAAAAAGAAAACTATGCCAAGCACACATAGTAATGTTGTGAGGCTGCACGACGCCAATAATGGTACCGAAACTCCAACTTCCAACAATGGTGGAAATTTGGAGGAAGTAAGAAATATTCAGGCCACTTGTGGCATGACTAGGGGTGATAGTGTGAACGCCAACATTCAAAACTCAGGAAGTGCCAACGGAGGAAACTCTAACAATTGTGTAAGTTCTGATGTTGAAATGCCAGCCACTAGTCATGATGGCCCAACGTTGACGCAAATGATGAACCAGGTTAGTTCATCAACGCTGGAATATACAAATATGATGTCTCAGTTTATGACCATGATGCAAGACCAAAACATGGCTTTGCATAAAATGGTTAGTGATCAAAATCAATCTAGTTCTAAGATAGTAAACTATTCCCAACCTATCTTGGTTTCACCTAAGGGCCCAGTGAAGGTCCTATTTTGCACGACACATCGGCACAATCAACAATCAATTTTCAACGCTTCCAACGTGTCAAAACATGGGCGCTCAAGTCACGTGCACTTCTCACTTTTGTTACGTGACTTTGTCACTAAGAAGCTCATTCTTGCACAATGCCTCATCAAGCTTCGACCGTCGCACATCGCACGTCGCCCGTTGGCACACCTTGGCACTTGCCCAAGGAGGTTGGCCTTAGCTTTCCCCTTGGGGTCGGCCTCAGCCTTCCCTCAAGGGTTGGCCTTTGGCCTCCCCCCCCTTAGCACATTCACTTCTCTTCAAGGGACCATGCATCGTCCGCTACGTCCATCTGCTGTATCACCCGGGTGACGTCTTCACTACGTGCATTGCCCATCTCCTGGGCACTACCTCCGCTACCCCTTTCACCCGCACAGCGCTCCGTCACTGCGATCCCGGTCGCTTACGTATGCATGCCGACTTCGCGATGCTCGTCGCCTGTTGCCCAGGCATATTCTCCACGACGCTCGTTGCCCATCGCCCAGGCATTGTCTCCTTGACCCCCGTCACACATGCCCGCGTGCTATCACTATGACCCCCATCGCCCGTCGTCCGGGCACAGTCTTTGTAACCCCTGTCGCAGGTGCCCGCACACCTCACTTTAACACTCCACTGCGCCCATGCACTCTGCGACTGATATGGTCGTGCCCCCAGGCTCTCGGTCACAATGTCGTGCCCCCGGGCACCAAACACACTTCGTCGTGCCCATGCACAACTTCCTTGACATGTGCCCCAGCACTAGGTATTGTCTCACACTCATGTGCCACACTCATTGTCCGTGTCGTTGGCACCGCGCCCGTGCGCTACAATCATGTTGCATGCCCCCCGAGCACCACTCTTATCCACCACACCATGCGCCCCAACCATGGAAGTGGAACATGATTTGACCCACTCTCCAAAGTGTGCAGCATCCTGTGGGGATAGGCGACTCCTCCAGGACACTATCTCTGCCGGGGAGCTTTTCAAATCCCCTTCAGCCAGGTAGATGACTCCTCCGGGATGATACCTCAGCCTATCGGGTAGACAGCTCTTCCGAGATACTACCACAAATCTCCTTTTGCCTGGTAGACGACTCTTCCGGGATGCTACCTTGACGCCCTCTGAGTGCTCCGGCACAAGGACTCACCCGCGGGATAGGCTCGCTCTCTAAGACACTATCTCCGCCAGGGAGCTTTTCAACTCCCCTTCCACTAGATAGACAATTCTTCCGAGATGCTACCTCCGCCCGTCAGGTAGACGACTCATTCGGGATGTTACCTTGACATGCTCCTAGTGCTTCGGCACAAGGACTCACCTGCGGGATATGCGACTCCTCCGGGATACTATCTCCGCCAGGGTGTCTTCATAACTGGCCTACGTACTCCGGCACTGGGGTCTTGCGTCGACACTCCTAGGGACTATGACCCCCAGGTCACTCCGAGACGGGAGCATGTCATTAGAGGGCACCGCGCCTAGTCCGCCTAGCAGTTAGGCGTCGGGTCTTCCCCACCGTTGTCAGGCCTGTGGGACTCTACAAAGACTTGGACTGGTGGCTAGATCAAGAGGGTTTTCTGGCCATACCGACACTATGGGAGTCAGTCTTTCTAAACAGACAGAGCAACGATGTGAGGAGTAGGCCGAGTGAATATGCGATCCGACAGTCTGTGGAGCACCGACACCTATGGACCCCTCGATGACATGTCGCTCCTGGGGAGAGCCACGTAGAGATGTCAAAGGGCCGGGCTTAGGCCAGCCCAGCGGGCCAAAAAAGAAAAAGGGCTGGGGCAGGGCCAAAGAGAATAAAAATTGAGCTAGGCCGGGGCGGGCCAGATTAATGGGGTACCTTGGCCCAGTCCAAGCCCTGGCCCTAGGCCCTATATTTAGGGCCGGGCTTGGGCCAGGCCCGTGCCTAATGCCTTTTTTTTTAATTTCTTGTTATTCAACGTAAATACTTCAATTGCCATAATTTCTTGTTATTATGTAAGCAAATTGTAATGTAATAATGAGCGTATACATGTTACCACATATATGTGTATACAAGCAAGTAAAACAACTAAAAATTTCTAGGCAAGCACACATATATGTACTAATATATGTGTATACAATAAATATTTCTAGCATTAAAATATTCAAACTGATGGAGTTAAATTGAAGATAAATTTATTCATAGGCCCTCCTCCTTTTATCCAGGCTTGGGACCAGTTGCTTGTAAACAAATAGGCAAAGTTGTCTATATATATATATATATATATATATATATATATATATATATATATATGTATATACATGTATTTATCTTGAAAAATATATATATATATATATATATATATAAATATATATATATATATATATATATATATATATATATATATATATATATTGTGAAATAATTTATTTTAAAAACTTGGAAAATGGAAAATAAAAAGAAATTACCTAATCATCCGTAAGTGTTTCAACGTTCGAGTCACTGCTCTTCTTATCATCAATCGGTTTGTCTTGCCCGCGATATTTTGCGTCAAGATAATCCTTTCAACATACACATAGCTCGAGCAACTCGGGGTTAAGACGACTCCTCCTGTCATCCAAAACCCTTCCGCTCACTGAAAATGTCTACTCTGAAGCAACCGTGGAGGCTTGCACCGGCAGTACATCGTAATTTGGGCTAAAGTTCTATACATGTTTTGATTTTATCTCCAAAAATTTAGCAAATTAAAATCAATATGTTCTTGCATCGATAAATTAGCATAATGATTAGAATTGGAATATAAATCAATCTCATTAAAAGAGAAAAAAGTAGACGAACTTACCGTATTAGAAGCACCTTCACCTGGTAGTTGTCTTGCTACTAGATGTTCGAGGCCCTTAAGGTATGGGGCATAACACATCTCACCAGTCGATGATGAAGCTCGCCCGCACACATCTGCGGAACTATTATAGATGTTAAATAGATCCTCAAATTTCTTGCTCACTTTCGTTGTGAGTGTAGTTGTGTCCTCTTGTGTGTAGTTCATTAGTCTTGCAATCTCATGCATCGACACATTCACGCCATGCAACTTTACCCTAAGATCTAAACAAGTAGCCACAGCAAAAATAATAGACAATTTCTTCCAGTATTTATTGAATTTCTTATCCATCTCTTGTACTATTTGTTGAAAGGGTCCTGCATATCTCCATTTTGTTAATATTGTAGCCATCTTAAGGATTTCTATTATAGCGAAAGGAGAGGTGGGATAGTACGTACCAGACAATAAGTTTGTAGACGAGTAGAATACCTCCAAAAATTTAGATAGGTATATAGCCATTTGCCATTCCTCCTGAGTTGGCAAACCGGCTGGGAACGAGGTTAGTAAAAAATGCATATAAACATCTTTGTATGCCAGAATATGTAAAAGCGTATAGTATGTAGAGTTCCACCTGTGGGGCACATCTATAAGTGCTCTCCTGCGAGGCAGATTATATTGAACACACAACGTTTTAAATTGTTGTGTTCTAGAGCGTTAGCTATTAACAAATGTTGTCATACCCCTCATTTTTAGAAGAATATCTCCTGCAGCAGCTAAACCATCTTGAATAATTAAATTAATAATGTGACAAATACAGCGAACATGAAATAATTCACCATCAAGTACAGGTTGAAGGGTCTCCTTTAAAGCTGCAACAGCTGCTTTATTATTAGAAGTATTATCAAAACTAGCACTCATAATCTTATTCTTTATTTTAAATGTGGTACATGCATTAATTATAAAATTAGCAACATTATTTGCATCATGCGAAAAAAGGAAAAGGAACAAATGCGATGATTCTTTTGTTCATAACCCAATCAACATCAATCGAATGGGCAGTCACACAAGCATAACTAATAAAAGAAAATGGAGATTGCCAAATATCATAAGTAAGACTAACTTTACCGTTAAAATGATCAAAATAATCTATCAAGCATTCTTTAGTAGCATAATACTGCCGGAGAGCATCAGATCTAGTGGTGTTTCGTGTAACCTTTTTGTACAAAGGTTGCACGTAGGTGTTCATATATCTAAAGTGCTTAGGATTATCAGCAAAAATAAAGGTTTGTTCATCATGAATAACAAATTCAGCGAGATCGTCTCTTTGCTCTCGCTGATTTATAAACAAATAACTTACCATCAAAAGATAGCTACCGTCAAGATTCATCAATGAATCTTATAAAGTACAATGAACTAAAAGATAGGTTAATTTTATCGAAGGAGTATATATGAACCTACATTCATGAATCTTTAAATTCATTTAGAAAAACAAAGTTTAAAGAAGAAAACCTTTTGAAAACATAATAAATCTTAAGTTCATGTATATACCTTGAAAACTAAAGTTCAATGAACTTTATTTTATTTTTCATATATAAATAGCCAAATTTGAAACACATTTCCAACAAACCCCCATTTGTTTCAAATTTTAATTGATATGTTTGATCAGCACAATCATGTACATCATCAAATGGTATCTTTTGGGTTTGAACTATTGCCCGTGAAGTATTCCTTGATTCATCTAGGAACTTAATGGACAAAGCCTTGAATTAAGAACCATGTTAACAAATCAGAAATACATCACATACACTTCTGTTTCGGAGATGAAGTAGTAAAGCCCGACACATTATGGCCATGTGTCTTGATCCCAACACTCTGAGTGTTCTAAGGATTATAAAGCTTTAATAATCCTATAGGAAGCGGCCACACTTCCACACCCAGATTGGTGAATCCATCAAGGATGACCTTGCATACCCCAAAACAAAGTTTATGGGGTCATTAAGAGAACTAAGCCTTAACCTCCACTTAAACAAGGACTTTCGGTGCATCTATCAAGAGTTATCCTGCTAGCCCCAACCAAAACCCACTGGTCTATAGATTCGTTAAGAGATATAATCTCAACCTCTATCTCATGTAGGAACATGCATATACATCATAGGGATGGCAGCATAAAAATTCATTTCATTATGTGCATCACTAGTTGTCACATTACTTATTTTTTCCATTCAAAACTCAGGATAAAAATTAATTGGGTTGGGTATCCATAATGTACAACTTAAAAATCAATAGGCTTTAAACCTATCCCCTTCTATGTCTCAGACACTAAGTCTCTTCCCAAGCCTTTTGACAAAGGATCTGCCAAATTCGAACTTGATTTCACATACTTAATGGATATGATTCCATCAGCCAGGATCTTCCGCACATGACTGTGCTTTAGACGAACTTGTCTAGATTTGCCATTATAGCATTCACTACTTGCCCGAAGTAAACCAGCCTTATTATCATAATATATTGTCAAAGGCAAGACTAGTTTACTCCATATAAGAATATAAACCAAAATGCTTTTCAGCCAATCAGCTTCCTCTCCAGTAGAGGATAAAGCAATAAATTTTGATTCTATAGTGGAGTGAGTAATACAGGTCTGCCTCTTCGATTTTCAAGAAATCGCAGCTCCACCCAACGAATATATCCATGCAATCACAGATATAGAATCATCTCTATCAGAATTCCAAGTGGCATCACTATAGCCCTCAATGACAGTTGGAAAGCTACCATAATGCAGACAATAGCTTTTAGTACCCTTCAGGTACCTCAAAAGTCGTAATAGAGCATTCTAGTGTTCTTTTCCTGGATTACTTGATTACTTACTCAGAGTACCAGCATCATAAGCTATATCTGGCCTTGTACAACACATGGCATACATTAGACTTCCAACAACCTGGGAATATTCAAGCTGATTAATAGCTTGCCCATTATTAAGTACCAATTTGACACTCGGGTCAATAGGAGTAGGAGCATGATCATCATCATAATGATTAAAACTTCTAAGGATCTTCTCAATATAACTTGATTGTGTAAGAACAATCCCATGCTGAGATCTTATGATCTTGATTCCAAGAATCACATTAGCCTCTATAAGATCCTTCATACTGAAATTTGAAGCAAGAAAGTTCTTTAGCTTCATCAATCTTGTTGATGGCGATGCCAAAGATGAGCATGTCATCAACATATAGGCATATTAGGAAACCAGAAACAGCTCTAAATTTGTTGAATATGCATATATCTCTTCCATTAGCAACATAGCCATTAGCAAGCATTACGCTTCTAAACTTCTCATGACATTGCTTAGGAGCTTCTTTCAAGCCATATAGAGATTTCAATAACTTGCAAACTTTATGCTCTTGGCCAGGAGTAATAAATCCTTCTGGCTGCTCTATTTATACTTCTTCCTCTAGATCACCATTGAGGAAGGCCATCTAAACATCCATTTGGTGAATGACCAGATTATGGATATCAGCCAATGCAATAAGAAGTCTGATAGAGGTGATACGTGCAACAGGAGCAAAGGTATCAAAATAGTAAAAAAAATTCCTTTGCTTGAACCCTTTAGTGACCAATCTAGCCTTGTACTTGTCCAACGTGCCATCTGGTTTGATTTTTTTCTTTAAGATCCATTTCAACCAATACGTTTATAACTAGCTCGAGGATCAACCAAGATCTAAGTCTTTTTAAACAGAATCCTGTGCATTTCCTCATCAATAGCTTCATTCTAGAAAGGTGCATCATTGGAAAACATAGCCTCCATATATGTGTTAGGGTTCTTACCCATCATTAGAGTACAAAAATCAGGTCTAAAGGATTTCGGTGTAGCAACCCTTGAACGTCTTCTTGGTTCGACTATTTCTGGTTGATATGAGGCTTTCGCTTCAAACTAGTTGAGGATTCACTTTCAACTCTTCTATCTTTCTTTGAAAATATATTCTTAAAGAAATTTGCATGGACCGATTTGATCGTAGTATGAGGAGAAGGTGTCTCCAAATTCAATAACTTATAAGCTTTACTGGTAGTCGAACAACCAATAAAGATGCAATCCACTCCTCTGTATCCAACCTTCGGATTATCTTTGTCCAGAATTCTATCATGTGCCAAATAGCCCCATACTCTGAAATGGGATATGTTTGGTTTTTTGCCATTCCAAACTTCATAGGGTGTCAAATTATTCTTCTCATGAGAAATCCTATTCAAAGTATGACAAGCAGACAACAAAGCTTCCACCCATAAATTTTCAGTTAGTCCAAAACTGGTTAGCATACAATTGATCATCTCAATCAAAGTTCTATTCTTTCTTTCTACAACACCATTTTGTTTCGGTGTATATGAAGCAATTAAATGTCTAAGAATGTCGTTCCTTTCACAGAAATCATGAAACTCATATTTCATGTATTTACCTCCTCTGTCTGAACGCACAATCTTGATTGTCTAGTTTAGCTTATTTTCAACTTCTGCTTTATATGCCTTAAATTTTTCAAAAGTTTCATCCTTAGATCTCAAAGGATACACATAAGCATATCTAGAATGGTCATCAATAAAGGTTATAAAGTAACGTTTACCACATCGCGAAATGTAGTCCATTTCAGAAATATCTGTATGAACCAATCCAAGAAGACTAGAGGTCCTTTCAACTGATTTGAATGGTTTCTTATTGATCACGCACTTGTTACAGATCACACATTGATCATTACGTGTTTTATCACATTTTTTTATAAGCCCTTCATTTATCATGCGACTAATAGAGTTATAGTTCACGTGACCTAACTTTTGATGCCATAATTCAAAAGACTCAGCAATATAGGCAGAAATAACTTTATTTTCAACACTGAGCTTAACACATGCTATTTACAGCATATCCTTGGCCGACAAACATACCATTCTTTGACAAGATAAATTTGTTAACTTCAAAGACCATCTTGAAACCATGCTTGGATAAGAAGATCTCCAGAGATAAGGTTTTTACGAATATCGAGAACATGAAGCACATCTTTCAAAGTAATGACTTTTCCAGAAGTAAGCTAAAGTTCAACCATACCTTTTCCAATTACCTTGGCTGATGAGGAGTTACCCATGTACATTACCATTCCATCCCATACCAGTTCATAGTGTTTGAAAAGATTCTTGTCTCCGAAAATATGACGAGAAGCACCAGTGTCGACCCACCATTCAGTTTCATTCCCTACCATGAAACTTTCAATCACAACTGCAACAAGATCATTGTTGTTTTCTTTTCTACCTTTCTTCTTATCACTTCCATGCTTGAGTTGATAGCAATCTTTGGCAAAGTGACCAATCTTATGACAGTTGTAGCATTCCTTGTTCTTTGCCTTAGGATTTGAGCTTGAAGGCTTGAAACCTTTGGAATTCTTTGTCTTCAAGAATTTGTTCTGTTATGCCTTCCAGAATTTTTCTTCTCATCCTTGTCTACAACAACATGAGCTTTGACAACTGTTTCCTTCACAGGAACCTTCTCACGATTTCTAGTTTCTTCCTCAATATGCAAGTGTTGCAAAAGTTGATCCAAGGCAAGATCTTCTTTCTTGTGCTTTAATTTGTTGCGGTACTCCTTCCAGGTTGGTGGAAGTTTAGCAACAATAGCCCCTACATGGAAATTCTCATCAAGAACCAAACTTGCGACACATATGTCGTTAGCAATCAATTGAAACTCACTAACTTGAATAGAAACAGGTCTATCGTCAGTCATCTTGAAGTCCATGTAATTCGAAACTAGAAATTTCTTTGAACTTGCTTCCTCTACTTGGTAGACTAACTTTAGAGTATCCCACAACTCTTTTGCAGTCTTACTCTTTTCGGAGTATTGATCATAAAAGGAATCGGCCATTCCGCTAAGGATGTGATTTCTACAAAAGTAGTCATCATCATTCCACTTATCAATCTGATCATTGATTGCTTTCACTTAGTTGGACGAGGACTCTTCAATTGGAAGTGTTGGACATGGTTGAGTTAGCACATAAGCTAACTTAAGTTGACGAAGGAAAAACTCCATCTTAGTTTGCCATCTTTAAAAGCTCTTTCCATCAAAAAGCTCAACATTTGGGTGATTAGTCTTAGTAACTCCATTCAATGAAGTAGACATGAGAGAAAACTATTTTCAATTTGTTGGTACAAATGCACATAAAATTCAAAAATAATAAACAATAATACCTGAATTAGTATAATGAAAGAACCAATGCTTAGAGGCGCGTAAACGCTTTTTGAAGATAGTTGAAGCCTCACTCACGTACAAATAGAAGACTACTATGGCAACTCTATCTTCGGGATTCAACCAAGTCCAGATTCACTGTTCATCCAAGAGAGTTGTACTTCTCTACAATGGATCGTATATTCACCTCTGATCGATCAAAGCATACTTTTCAAACAAGTTTTTTAGTTTAAATATTTTCTTTTCTCACAGTTGAAGATGGTATCTCTTCTCTTGTCTTGTTCTCAACTTCCAACTCTTTACCTCTTTATATATTGGTAGAAAAATGTATGTTCTTTGAAGATTATCAATTTCTTTAAACCATACTAATTCAAGATTCATCAATGAATTTAATAAAGTACAATGAACTAAAAGATAGGTTAATTTTATCTAAGGAGTATACATGAACCTAAGTTCATGAATCTTTAAATTCATTTAGAAAAACAAAGTTCAAAGAATAAAACCTTTTGAAAACATAATAAGTCTTAAGTTCATGTATATACCTTGGAAAAACTAAAGTTTAATGAACTTTATTTTATTTTTTACATATAAGTAGTCAAATTTGAAACACATTTCGAGTGCGTTGCACGTTGATTCAACCATGTTTTGTAAAATAACACTCTCCTTTTTTATTTAAGGGTCCAGAAATTAATAAAGGAAAAACCAACGAGTCATCAGAACTTTCACAATTCTCGTCTATAGATGCATTTTCTCTGGCTCTTTTTTGTAATCTTTTGGTTAATAGATATTATTTTTAATTAGAAGTTAGAAGGAAACAAAATTGAACATTGTCCGGTGTAATACCTACAATCTTAGTACTAATTTTTAACACATCACAAATTTACCAACAACAAAAGGTCATCAAAGTAAATATAAATTATATATAAGAATGAACAACAATAAACATGAAAATTTTGGAGTTCAGGAGTGCTGACAAGACCTTAATACATAAAGCCACCTCTATCTCCATTGCTCTATGCAAAGAATAGGTTTTGAACATAAATTTACATAATTGAAAAAAAGCAACAAGTCATTTTCACTTAAGATATTGTAGTGAACTGTCTCGAAGAAATCCTGGGACCCCGAAAGAAAGATCAAAGAATTTTAGAAGTCTCCATCTTGTTTAATTAAAAATAGAAACTGAAAATGACTCTAAATATGTCCAAAGGACTACTAATCTATTGAAAACAAAGTAATGGGTTGAGACTAAGTTATACTACAGAAAGGTGTTAGGCATCTGTCATACCCTCTTTATTTTGTTGGTTTTTTGGCCTTATAAAACATAAACATGCAATAAAAATATTTAATCTAATGTTAAGATTTGGTTTGAATTTGACAATTGCGGTCAAATAGCCTACGTATCCAGTTGGACAAATCAGAATCAAAACCATCCTAGTTTGACTGGATCTTACGGGAGACGACCTACACTTTGGTCTTAGATTCAAACTCAAAAATGAGAAAACTCTTTTTAGTAATTTTTGCAGACAAATGTGATCGGGGGAAAGGAAATTATTCTAAATCGTTATACTAACTAGCTTAGAAAGCAATAAAATTTACCATTTGAGCTTGCTTGCCTAAAAGATCGAGAATGATTTGTGAAAGATTCAAGATCCAAGTGGCTTGAAAGCATGTAGAAATGAATTATGAAGTGCTAATTTCTCCTAAAAGATATATACAATTTCTATATGAGAAATAATATAAAGGCTCTAGGGAGAAAGCTAATCCCTGAAAATGTAGGCCAAATGCCCTATTTATAGAGGTCTAGGGCCCTAGAAATGATAAAAATAACTATTTCAATATGTGATCTATGATCCGGTGATAAAGGGAGAATACTTGATAAGAATCGGAACTAAGAAAAGTCAAATAACTAACCGTTTTGTGGCGAGTTCATCCCATAATTTAAGTAATTGTTTGTGATTTTATTAGATGAGATATGCCAGATTCAAAAATTATCTTCATATTTCATGTAAATCAATGATTAAATCATTTGCATAAAGGATAAATCATAAATAATTCAGAAAATCTTTTAGATAAACCACTCTTGACATATGGACTGAATTCAATTAAATGAACTAGACTAAGCCCAATGATTAATTGGACTGAACAACTGTACTAGACCATTGAACTAGGTTGAGTTAGTTAAGTTTTTTAATATATTTTTAGGCCTAAACCATAATAATAAAGTTTAATTAATGATAAAGTCCAATAATTATTCAATTAAAAATAATTATAAAAATGGGGTGTCTACAGTAATACTAAGGTAGCACCTTTTTTCGGGTATGAACTGATTCTAACCTATGAGGCGAAGAATATATATTCTTTAATGAAGGTTCCAATATTAGTTTGGCTGGAAAAAATTGTTTAAATTTACGAGTAGTGAATTGTTTAACTTGACGAGTATTCTATTTTTCACTTTTGCTTCCTTCTTCTTCTCAAGAGGTCCTACCTTAGCCATAGTGATGGTCTATCTTTCATACTATTTTAATCACTCTTATAACATTATGCCATAAGAATATGGCTTCATGTTAAATGCAAGAAAATACATAATGTCAATTGAGTACTTCGAAAAGTCGATTAACTAAAAGAGGTACGAGTACGAAGGTGGGAATGTGGCATACTTTCTAAATGTGAATGCATTAGCAACAACTCTTTCTCAATTCACGTGATACGCACCTAAAGAGGTTTTGTTAATACGAATAATTAAATGTATGACTGTGAAATCAGCATACCTCTGAGTGCGTTGTACCAATTAAGCGGAAGCTAAATGAAGTTGGTGAAACAAGTGAGAATCATATATGTTGTTTAAGTTCAATAATTAGTTAACGATAGTAGAGGAAATGTGATTAGACAAAGGAAGAGCTCGAGTTTTTGTAACCAAGTGTCTACTACCGATGAATATTTGACCAATAATTGCAACATGAGTCTATGCATTAGCGGTTGCTTTATTTATTTTTTTTTCATTTCCTCTTGGGCCGCTAAAAGAGGAATTTGGGTGGATGAAGAGCATTAGGGTCTCCTCTAAATTATTTGAATGGCAAAAAAGCTAATAAACTATTTCATAGGGCTATAGCTGTCCAAAAAATGATTTTCACATATAAGCACTTTTATAAGTAGTATAGATTAGTGACATCACCTTGAAAGGATGCAAATGAATGGTTTTCTTATAATGCTATGTTTTTCTAGGAGATTACTTATTTTCTTGGTTTGAATTTACTTAGAGATGTCAATGGGTCGGGCTTCGGCCGGCCCAGTCTGGGCCCATCAGGCCTGCCGTGAAACCGGGCCGGGGTCGAGCCAGTGGGGCTGCAAACCGGGCCGGACTAGAAGAAGGGAAAATCTGGGCCCAGTCCAAGCCCTGGCCCTAGGCCCAATATCTAGGGCTGGGCCCAGGCCCTCTAATTTTTTTTGCATTTTCTTGTTATTCAAAGTAAAGGCCTGAATTACAGTAATTTCTTGTTATTATTTAAGCAAATTGTAATATAGTACTATGACTAGGATTCTTGTTATTATGTAAGCAAATTAATCTCTCTTTCATTTACATCTCTCAATTTTAAATTTCTTCTTTCATATACTCTAGGCATGTCCAATATTCACAATTTAACGAACTTAATCTTTATCCTTTTATTTCATTATAAGTCATATACATATATATATATATATATATATATATATATATATATATATATATATATATATATATATGTGTGTGTGTGTGTGTGTATACATTTTTATTTGTCTCTCATTTTATTTTTTTATTATATGTTAAACTTTTTTATACTCTTCTTGGTGAGCTTTAATTAATAAAATCTTAACACATAACAATTATTACTATTTGAAAGAGACTATTTCTACAATTTGATATTTTACTTCTTCTTTCGTTGCTAAAAGAATAACAATTATTTTTTAAAGTGATTGAAAACTCATAAAAGGTGAAAATAATATTATTATTTTACTATCTATTTTGTTATTATTATTTACTAATATAAATACTAGCTTTTATATGTATTTTAATAGTTATTTGTTTGATGTATGGTGCCAATACTAATTTATATGTAAGAGGGTGAAATTTGTCGGTTTGGTATTTATTGACAAATAAGTTCGGCCCATCCAAGACCGCCAAGGCCTCCTCAAGGAGGCTCATGATTTCTCACGATTTGATTGTAATCTTTATAATCTAATTCTTGTTTTACGTCAAACATATCTTTTATTACTGTACCAAGGAAGAACGATCATCATAATTAATGTTCAGATTCATTACTCATTCGATCATCGTTGGACACGCACACTTATATATAATAATGTGTGTATACAATAATACTGGGCCAAAAGAGGGCCTGTGTGTAGGACCAAAAAAAGGCCAGAAATAGGGCCAACCTTAGGGCAAAAAGGGGGCCAGTTTTTTAGCCAAAAAGAGGTCGAGCGGGGCCTGGCAGGGCCAAACCCAGGCCATTTTAGGGCCGGGCAAAAAACTGGCCATTTTAGGGTCGGGCTGGGCTCGAGCCTGTTTCTCAAATAATTTGGCCTGGCCCTGGCTCTGGCCCAAGCCCTAAGGGTTAGGGCCAGTCCGGGTCCAAAAATGGGTCGGGCCAGCGCGCGGGCCACCGGCCCTTTTGACATCTCTAAATTTACTTATGTTATATCAGTTAACTTCGTACGTAAAATTTTTGGGACTATGTTTTCCCTTTTTTGCAGGTTTAGTTTACATGTTGGAGGATTATCAATGCTTTTGTGTATGTTAACATTTTGGATGAGAGAACTCTTTAGGTTCAACTGTGATGGTTATGTTAGCCTACATATGGATGTTGGTCACTCGTATTTGTTATGGTTAAGTGAAATTAGTTTGTGGTTCGTTCTCATAGTTTATTTACTTGTTAACTTGACTTGGTTGCTATTGCATTTGGGCCAAGAAAATACCACCAAAAAATAAAGAATAACTTTTGCAACATTCTGTAAGATGTCTATTATAAGAGCTTAGTCGATGGTTTTCTACAAAAATGCGAGAAAGGTTCTTGACGTTTTATTGAAGCACATTGCTAAATTCTAGTGACACTTGTTCAAAGTGCCTCAAACATAAACGACACTTGCAAGACAATACCACCAAATTTTTTTGGGCACTTTGAAGAAGTGTCGCAAACTTAGCAACATTTGTATTAAGTGTCACAAAACGAGGTTAACTTGTGGACCTCATAAGAGGCACTTGTAAGTGTCACAAATATGCGCCGTAACCTTAATTGCCGACAAGTATTGCAAGTGTCAGGAATTTTTTACGAACCATTTTATGACCTTTAGGAAAAGCATTGCCGAAGTGTTGGAAAGCCTCTTTATGACACTTTTGATGTTATCAGCGACACTTTTTAAGTGTCGCCTAAACTCCATTTTTTTCCCGTAGTGATAGTCATGATGGTATTTATAACGCCTTTTTCATGCATACAGCCTATTGCATCCTACCTGGGTTTTTCTATGTTATTCGCGTCTCCTACTTGTGCTAGGGCTTTCCAGTTTAGCGTCATGCATGCAGGGGCGAAACTACATATGTACGAGGGGGGGCTATAGCCCCCCCTCAGATTTTGAAAAAATAAATAAATATATATATAATGGATTTGGAGATGAATCTTGAAGAACATTTGAACGGAGAGGATGCCGGATTCCAGATCTGATCTGATGTTTTCGATGGCTCTGGCGTAGGATCGAAAGTTGTCTTTACTCCGCTGTCAATATGTAATGTGTGCGTGCTTGTATGTGAGGGTGAGAGATGGTGAGAGGTCTCTGTGTGTTTTTGTATGGTGAGAGGTCTCTGTGTGACGCGCGCGCGCGAGAGAGAGAGAGAGAGAGAGAGAGAGAGCCAGAGAGGTGGGTGTGGCGAGAGAGAAAGAGGCAGAAAGGTGGAGAGGGGCAGCTGTTTGAGAAAAATCTAAGTTAGGGTTTTCTTGTTAATATTTTTAAATGGGTTAACAATTAGGTGATGGACTTGGGCTTTATTATATATATCACATTGGCTATGTTTAAATGGGCTTGAAGTTAGTTTTGGCCTAATTGATTCTATGGCCTATAAGTTTAAACTTTAATATATATCATTTATGTAAATGGTATATTTAAAATATATTATAATTAATTTATTATTGAAACGAGCTGTTCGCGAACACATTCGCGAATATTTTAGAGTGTTCATGTTCGGCTCGTTTAATAAACAAGCTCTAAAAACTTGTTCGTGTTCGTTCGAATATGTTCTGTTCGTATATTATTCGAACGAACATGAACGAGTTCTAAGGAGAACGAACCACAAGCCGTTCGTGAACATCTCGGTTCATTTACAGTCCTAGTCACCGTGGCACCCCCCACGGCCACCGGTCATCAGTAACGCCGGTCGCCGTCAAGGTCTCAACGTCCGCCCCTGCTCTCACGGAGTCACGGACGGCCTCACGGCAGAGGAAGTGGTCGTCTCACATCTATTGGAGCCCCGATTCTGAAGTGCGAAGGCCCTCCCCAGTCCCCACCCCAACTCCGGCCAGATCTAGCTTAGATCTGGGAGCCGGCTGACAAACTGAGGAAGTGACAAACCTCACCGGTTGGCGATCACAGCGCCTGAAATAGTGAAATTCAAGCAGATCTGACTTCTGAGCCTCAGTCACCGGTGGTCACGACGAAGAACCCACCGCCAGCGACGTTGCGACAATGACGCCGTTCTGATTTCTAAGGTCTGAAGTCAGTGTGCATTTTGAACAATTTCTTTTGCTATTGAGAATTAATAATTTTAGGTTGTTAGTTGTAAATTTAATAATTTAGATTATTAATTGATGCTTTATGGCTATTAATCGTGCATTGAGCACTTGAGATTTGAGATTGTTGATGGAGGATGGGACCCAATTTTCGGCTCCTCATCAAGTAGTTATTTAGTGCTTTCGTTTGTAAACACTGAAATGTGTATTTTGTATTATCTTCTTTTGTGTTGTAAAGAGTCTTTAGTGGCTCTCATGAAACTTAATAAGACCTTTTAGATGCTTTTTAATATGTTTTGTGTATTATCAAAAAGTGCACTTTATTTTTGTGTACTATTTTACTTATAAAAATATTTATCTCCTTCGATATATTTTTAGCCCATCTGGGATGAAATCCTGGTTCCGCCATTGCATGCATGTAGTTTAGGTACATTTTGTTTTGACCTCTTATATCTTTGGGCTTTGTATCTTGCAATGACACACAAACACACACACACACTAGTATAGAGCACGTGCGTTGTACGTGAATGTGGTCAAGAGTAATTTTTGAGCTAATATTATTAGCTTTTTGGATCAAATAATATAATTCAATTCTGTTTTTATTTTTTTGTGACTTGTTCTAGAAGAAATGCATATTTAATATTTGCAGTTGTGATCAATATTTGAAAATCTTCTTTACAGGCTTCTGGATTGAAGAAATATTTGATGTTATTGCTAAAAAGAAAAGTAAATGGAAAAACTTTTAAAAGTATCGATTTACGTCTTTGTTTTTATAATCGGTTAAATTAGTTTATGGTATACAGTTACAATTTATAATTTTCATCATTTTACTGTAGTTTGGTTTGGTTCTGTAAGCTTTCTATTTTTTTTTCTATTTATCACGAGAATACAAAAATAAGATTTTTTTCATTTATTTTAAAAAAAGAATTCCAGTGAATAATAATAAACAAGAAAGAAGAACTCAAAGCCTTAGAAAGACAATTTTTTTCTTTTTTGTTTTTTGGTTTAAACAAAGAAGTTTACAAAAAGAGATCTATCATCTGTTGATTGCGGCATTGAGGGAAAAAGGCAGTTCCTTTTCTCTTTAAACACCAAAAGAGGAAGAGGGGGTTTTTAGCGAACAATTAAAGAGACGTTGTTTGAAACATTATATATGTCCAACCCACAAAAACCAACACTCACAACATAGACAAGTACTATGAATGTGTATATAAATCAATTATACATAAAATAATATATAGGAATGTTATAATTAATGTACATTTCTGATTTCAATAATAAGATGCAGTAAATGTGCATAAAATCAATAATTTTGTGTTATAAGAGTCACTCGTGATGTAGGCAGTAGACTTTCAACTTTTTAGCATGTAGAATGAGAAGATGTAATTTTAGTTTATTATATAATATCATCTTAGCCTTCATTGTGTTCAATTGGCGTTCCTAAAACTCGGGGCGCCCTTGTTTTCTATTCTTTCCTCGAGAGTCCTTAAAGTGATCTATTTTTTCACGCACTGGATCTTCAGCTGTTACTAGATGGTTTCCTTCCATTTTATTAAGGTTCTTTCCATTCTTCGTGTAATTTTTAGTGTTAAACGTCGTTCTTGCCAAAACCTTTACAAGGCATATAATTATAAATTTGTGTACCTTCTTTGATTGTTTAAATTTTAAAACTGGACATCTAATTAAAATTTTAGTTACGTCAAACAATGTTATGAATATCTATTGAATGTGTCCAATTACAATCGGCTACATCATGTACCTGCTTTTATCAATATCATTGAATTAGCAATATTTATGTTAAAATAAACAATTTTTCTTAATTTTCTTAGTTTACCTTGATTCATAAGTTATTGGAAGTTCACATTTCTCAATCTTACAACCCCATCTTTTTTCTGATTGTAACTTTTGCAACATTTTTTGTATGCTTAGTACCATGGCTCTTCTTTGTTCTCACTAGTCAGTAATCTCGCTTTAAAGAGAAGTACAATTTTTATTTAAAGCTATTGTTAATATGCGTCGGATTTAAGCCTTTTTTTATTTTTGACGCATATTAACCTTGTTTTTCATTTTTTCTGTTTTTGTTTTTTCAACAATTTTTTGTTTCTTAACTGATTATTAAAGTATTTCACTTTCTTTGTTTTGTTTTTGTTTTTCAGTTTTACAATTATTTAATTGTTTACTAACCGAAAAATGCAAGAAAAAAATATACATCACATTTCTCATTAAACAATATGTAGAGAATATTCATTATCCAATGTTTATTTTATTTCAACCAAATTAGAAAGGGAGTAACAAAGAAATTTCTTTGTTTTGTTTTTCTTTGTCACGAGACTTTTCTTTTCCCAATGTTTAAAACATGTTAATTATCCAATGTTCATTTAATTTTAACCAAGTTTAAAAAAAAGTCATAAATGGAGGGTGTGATTGTTATTAGCGTAACTAATGGAGGACATAATCGTCCGTAAATGATTTATAACATTCGTACTTTTATAGGTAGTGTGTGTGTGTGTGTGTGTATATGTATATGTATGTATGTATGTATGTATATATATATATATATGTATGTATGTGTGTATCTGTGTGTGTGTGTGTGTGTGTGTGTGTGTGTCTAGGGGCTTCTTTTAAGCTCATCACATATTATTTATAGAGCCAGTTGAAATGCTTGAAATGCTTGATCCTCTCAAAGAAGGGTACGTAGGCAACCTTTTTAGGGTGCAGCCATTTCCCATTCCAGGTCTATGTTTAAGGGTATGAACCTTTAAATCATGTTGGTACTTAGATAGTTGGAACTATACTTGACTTGATCCACCTAAGTTGAGGGTATGTAGGCAACTTATTTAGCACAATCATAGAAATTTTTGTTCATCCTCTCCAGCAACAACTAGAAACTACATATATGTGATAGTATAAGGAAATCCAACCAATTTATGTATGTTTCGTATGTTGTTTGCCTGTGTGTCTTGCGAGCTTGTCTAATTTCTAATTTGGTAAATTTGCGTGTTATTCTTTCTTTTGTGTTTCGCTTGCTTCTCAACTCAATAACTTTTATTGCTTATTTTTTGCTTGTTTTTATAATATCTTTTCCTTGCATGCTTTGGTAATCTTTCGTGCTCGCATGTATTGATAGTTTATACCCTTCTATATGCAAGCCTAGTGTACTAGGTGAAGCTTTGCGTAACTCATCAAAGGCACATCTTCACTGGGATGACAATTTGGGTCCCCATTGATAGCCTCAGCCCACCCGCTCCACCCCAGATGGGTATCTATTTGGTGGGTACTAAATGGGTTTGGGACGAACAGAGTTGGGGCTAAATAGAAGAAGTGCAGCTCGGGTCAGATTGGTTTATCCCCGTCCCCGATCCACCTAATATGAGTTGTTACAAAATAAGCCAAGGCCTAAAGTTTAACCAGAAAACTAGAAGACCAATCTCTTTCCTTTTTATTTTTCCCTGTCTATGCCAAAATACTCATCTCTCTCATTTCCACTCCACTATAACTCCACGAATGTGCAACCGTTGTCCTGTCATCACAATGCTGGTTGTCGCCACGGTTTTGCAATCGGTTGTTATCTCATCGTCGTCATCCTTTTGTCTTTTTCATCGTGATTGTATAGATTTTCTTACCTTTTAGGAAATGTGTTCCACCGCTGCCTGAGATTTTGTGGTAGAGTTAATGGCAGTATGATCGATGGTGATTTTGTTGGTATTGTTAGTGCCACTTCCATGTCAAGAATGATAGGGAAAAAAAGAAGAATAATGTAATATCCCACATCGGATGTGGAATAGTATGAGATGACCCTTATAAGACCTTGCCAAGAACTCATAAGTACCTACTTGACTAGCCCTTTTGAGGGAGGCAATGCCCTGTGGTGGGGCCGTGGACCGGGTCGTTACAGATGGTATCAGAGCCGACTCTTGAAAGCTCGGGCTAGGATATCCAGTTGGTTTGTCTATGGTTGGGGAAATGAAGGCAAGCCCGGGTATATCCCACATCATGAGGATGGTTGGGGCAATGAAGGGTGAGCCCGGTATATCCCACATTGGCTAGAGAGGAAGATTCTGTGCTATGTGTGATGGAGTCTTAGCGAGGACGCTAAGGTATAAGGAGGGGAGATTGTAATATCCCACATCGGATGTGGAATAGTATGAGATGACCTTTATAAGACCTTGCCAAGGAACTCATAAGTACCTACTTGGCTAGCCCTTTTGAAGGAGGCAATGCCCTGTAGTGGGGCCGTGGACGGGGTCGTTACAAATAATGAGGTTGGATCGAGTTGGGATTGGATGATGTAGAGCAGGGTGTGCTATTTGGGAGATAGGGCGATACAAATATGAGGATATGGTCAGTTAGGATGGGGCAGGGCAAGGTAAGGAGGATGTCCCAATTTGCCATTTCTTTCACTGTATACTATGGTCCATAGATCTGGCAAATGTAAATCCACAGGTCAAGTAAACAAGTGTATAAACATTCGACGCATTTTTACTTATTGCAAGTAGTTTGACTTAAAAGCTTCAACATGGCATAACGGTCAAAGCCAGCCCATCAAGAAGGTAAACTAATTGATGATTACCACCACCCAACATCAACTATTTAGTCAACTTAACATAATGATTATCATTGCATTACTAAACTACCACATTCAGGTCTATCCATTCCCAAAATACATATGCAAGAAATGAACTCGCTGTTGCATAAGTTCTGGTGGACAGGAGACGACAGCAAAAGAATAGTGGACTGGCTTAATTGGCATACGTATGTGCTCCCAAAAATCAAGGTGGTCATGACTTTCAGGATGTTGGAATAAATAACCAAGCACTTTTGGCCAAAACCAGCTCGAGCTTATTGAAAGATCCTCATAGCCTTCTAGCAAGGGTTATGACCAGAAAATATTACATTGGAAGAACCTTTTTAAAGATCCCCAATAATGGTAATTTCTTGTGCTGTTGGCGAGGTATTTTGGCTAGGAGGAAAGTTATTAAATAGGGATTGAGATGGGAAGTTGGAACTGGGACACAAATCTCTGTCTGGGATGATATCTGGATTCCCAACATGGTACAAACATCATTGGCAAGTATACAAAATCACCAGAACCAGGTAGGTATTGTAAAGGATCTGATCATGAATAATACTTGGAACAAAGAATTGGTCAACGGGAGCTTTCCTCTAGCTACAGCAAAAAGGGTTCTACTTATTCACATCTCGCACATCTAGTTGAAGACAACCAAGTATAGGTGAAACCAAAATCAGAGAATTCTCCATCACATACCAATATTGTTGTATCGACTCAGAGATATATATCTAAATAAGCATGGCATTCAATCGAATGCACCCACTTTGGACAGAAGACAATGGGCGAAAGTGTCAGCACTACTTGTCCCTCTTAAAATGATTGTTCTAATCTAGCAGCTCAATTGGGACAGGCTTCCCCTCTATAAATTACAGATCATGAATCAGAGCTCTGTCCCTTATGCTTCAGTTTTTCAAAAACGATAGATCACATATTCTTTAGGTGCAGTTGTGTTTAGCTAATTTGGTTTGATGGAGCTGCTGGCTTACGCACACATGATATCGGCCCCTCTTTAAGGAATGATTGATAGCCTAGTTAAGTAACCCTAATCACTTGAGGCAAAAACCTCCCCCAAACTATTCAATTTTTTACCATCATATGGTGCAGTTGGATAAATCAGAATTATCTCATATTCTGACAAGATAATTCCAGGCCCCATCATATTATTGATAACATCAATAATCTCTCTTAATTATTTTAAAGTACAGCTTATATAAGTCTCAGCCCAGCACAACCTTCGGTGATTAAAGAAAATTAAACTTTATTCGTCCAATCATAATCCATTCTAATCCCTTATCTTGTTATTGTGATTCTTTCGAACCTCTCATAATAATTTTGACTGTATGTTTTAATTAGGGCTGTATACGAACCGAGTTCGAGCCGAACATGAGTGTGTTCGAACTCGGTTCGTTTAATTTTTGGTATGTTCGAGCTCGGCTCGTGTTCGTTAAGAGCAAAAAATTCAATGTTCGAACTCGGCTCGAGTTCGTGACTGAAGAACTCGGGCTCGACTCGCTTGACTCGTTTAACAATACGAGTCGAACTCGAGTTCCGAAACTCGGCTCGTGTTCGAGTTCAACATCCAACAAATCCCTAAATCCCTAAATCTGCAAAAAGGAAATCCTCAAATCTTTCAATCTAATCAAGCTAAAATGAATTAAAAGCGAAATTATAGAATATATAAGAGGGATGCAGAATAAAACACTACAAATTAAATAAATTCTTGGAGATCTTGATCTATTGGAGATGAAAACAAAGAAATGGCGCCGTTGATGCATGCGCCGGCGACGGGGAGATGATGACTTCGAAGACATACGCCGGCGACGGTTAGATGAAAACTTCAAAGACATGCGACGACGAGATGATGACTTCGAACTTCGAACTTCGAAGAGATGCGGAGACGGCATCGTAGACAGGCGGAGACGGCGTCGTAGATGGCGTCGTTGACGGCGTCGAAGCCATGATGTGCATGCGTGGAGAGAGAGAGGGTATGTGCGATCTGTGAGGGGTGTGTGTGTCTGTGTGTGTTTGTGTGTGTGTGTGTGTGACGGGAAAGGGGTGCAGAGTAGATGGCCGCAACAGTGGCCTGTGTGTGCTTTGTATGTGTTTAGGTTAGGTTTTAGTTTATATACTTAGGGTTTCTTATATGTTGGGCTGTGTATTGGGCTAATCCCATGGGCCTGGGGTTTTGGGCTAACTAACTTTAGGGCCTCAGTTTAAAGTATTAAGTTGTATGATTATGAAAATGTTAATTTTTTAAATATATTATAATTGATTTATTATTTAGACGAGTTGTTCGCGAACACGTTTGCGAACATTTTGGAGTGTTCATGTTCGGCTCGTTTAATAAACGAGCTCTATAAACTTGTTCGTGTTCGGTTCGTATATTATAAGAACGAACACGAACGAGTTTTAAGGAGAACGAACCACGAGCCGTTCGTGAACGGCTCGGTTCATTTACAGCCCTAGTTTTAATAAATCAACACCAAAATCTGGTGTTAGCTTTTACTGTTTAAAAAGTAGAGGCCTATAGATGTAGGTCTACAGCACTTTCAACCTCAGTATCTGATGAAATGGCTATATTTGCAAAGGGATTACTTATAGCTGCTACTTGGGCAAAAGAAAATAACCTAGATGTCAGATACTGAGGAGATCCTTGAACTCATTGTACTTATCTTTGACTTTTGTTATATAATATCAGACTTTAACCAGTATAGTGTTGACAAAATCTTAACGCTTCAACTAAAGAAATCCAAATATCTAGCCTTTTTTGCATGCCATGCATGTATAGACGTAGACCAAGACTGGGTACATGACATATTGTTATGAAGGGATCTACTTTCCTATTTTGTCTTTTGTCCATCTTGGAATCTTTAAGATGGTCCTTAGTTTCATGTAATTTTGATAATTCGTTATATCATAGCAGTATGAAAGTCACTGTAATTAAGTAATCATGGAATATCAGGATGGACACAGAATCTGTAAGGCACCATAAGGTGTTCTAGTAAACTCGTGTATCAATTTCAATTATCAATGCCATTCTCCTATCCCATCGAAAAAAAACACATAAGTTTTATCACACATAAAACGCTCGCTATAAAACAAATTTGGATTGAAATGTCATCCTAACTTGTATCTATTACACATTGAACAAAACTAGGGATTTCAAAATTAGCCGACAAGCAAGTAATACGCGCCGATCGCATCAATGACATAAAATATTGCTATTTTAAGTACAGTAAGTCTAATAGTGAAATGGACTTGAAAGAATCACAAAGTGAGGTAAAAAAAATTTCGAAATTTGCTCACTTCAACTGAGTGTCGGATAAAATTGGTTATTTATAGGTAGGGCTGTATACAAACCGAGTTCGAGCCGAACAGAGGTGTGTTCGAACTCGGTTCTTCTATTTTCTGGGATGTTTGAGCTTGGCTCATGTTCTTTTATGAGCCAGACATGGATGTTCGAACTCGGCTCTAGTTCGTCAACGCAAAAGTCAGGCTCGACTCGGCTCATTTGTCTTAAAAAGCAAATCAACAGAACACCGGAGAAGGAGAAGAAACTGAAGTCGATGGATTTTTGTTTGCCGGAGATCGAAGGTCGAGACCGGAGTTGTAGAAGAACCCAAATCTGATCTAGGGTGATGTGTGCACCTGAGAGTATGAATGAGATGTGGGTGCATGCATGAGAGTTAGAAAATAGAGGATGTGTTCATGTATCTGTGAAGGAGTTTGTGTGTGTGTCTCCAATCATCTATTGTGTGTGCATCTGTGCATGAGTGATAGAAAGAGAGGGAGAAGAAGAGGTAAAGAGAGTGTCTAAAGAGGAGAAGTGCGATTGTGATGATTTAAGTATATGTTAGGGTTTTCTAAATGGATAAGAAAATGAGTTTTGAGGCTATACTTTTGGGCTTTCTAGTTGCACTCTAAATTTATGACGTGGGCTGCATGAAAGAATTGTTTGGGTATTATGTTATTGGGCTTGGTTTTAAGTAAATTGAGTTTAGGGCCTCCATGCCTTTAACATAATATTCATGTATGGTGTATATTTGCATAATCTTCATCTTAAAATATACAATTATGAATTTATTATATAGATGAGCCATTCACGAATACATTCATGAACACTTTGAAGTGTTCATGCTCGACTCGTTTAATAGATGTGCTTTAAAATGATGTTCGTGCTCGATTCGTATATTATAAAAATGAATATGAACGAGCTCGAAAAGGAACGAATCACAAACAGTTCATGAACAGCTCAATTCATTTACAGCCTGTATTTATATGCCGACCGCATAAAGAGAATATTAAGGCATTACATTCGAATATAATGGGCTTTTTTTTAAAAAAATATAAGATATATATATATATATATATATATATATATATATATATATATATATATATATATATATATAAACCCAAACAATTTGTATGACAGTCTCATCCTATAAACATGACAAACCACAATGAAGTCAATAACACACATGCCAAAACATCACCCTAAGCCTACAAACAAGACTGACTACAAAAACCACATAACTTGTCTACAAATCCTATGTTATGCCACCACTTTGGATGTATAAAAGAGCTACTATTCGGCGTTTAGATTGCTATAACATATTTCTTTTATTTTTTTCGGGGTATATATGGAAAGAATAAACTCATCATAAAATAAAAAAATAATTAGGAAAAAAAAAATGATCCAACCCACGTCCCAAACCCTCTCTGGACATTTCACAGGCCCTCTCATAGCTATAAAAGCCCACCCCACATCCCAAACCCTAGCCTCCTCCACGTTTTCTGTCTCTAATCCCTCCAAACCCTAGCGGCCTCCACACACTCTCGCAGAGTCCCGTCCCCAACAATGGGTCGCGTCCGCACCAAGACAGTGAAGAAGTCCTCCCGCCAGGTGATCGAGCGTTACTACTCGAAGATGACCCTCGACTTCCACACTAACAAGAAGATCCTCGAGGAGGTGGCCATCATCCCCTCCAAGCGCCTCCGCAACAAGATCGCCGGCTTCTCCACCCACCTCATGAAGCGGATCCAGAAGGGCCCCGTCCGCGGGATCTCGCTCAAGCTGCAGGAGGAGGAGCGCGAGCGGCGCATGGACTTCGTTCCCGACGAGTCCGCCATCAAGACCAATGTTATCGAAGTGGACAAGGAAACGCAGGAGCTTCTGGCCTCGCTAGGCATGAGCGACCTGCCCGGGGTGGTGCTCAAGGAGGAGCAGCCGGCGCCCATGATGGTGCCTGGGTCGATGCCGCAGTTTGGCGGCGGTGGCCGCGGCGGATACGGCGGCGGCGGTGCCAGGAGGTACTGATCTGGAGCGGGATTGTTTTTTTCTTGAAAATGGGTCTCTGTTAGTTTTTTTGAGAAGGGTACTCTTATTTTAGTATAATTGTGGTTCTTCGTTTGAGTATGTCGGGATATTTGAAAGTTTTAATTGCTGGGTACTCTTAATTTTGGTTTCATGATGAAGGTACTATTTATAAGTTATGCTGTGTGCTCTTGTTAATCGTACTTTGGGCTTTTCGTTTTTCATGATATTTGTATTTCATTCATGTGCTTCTTATGTTCTGTTTCGTTGGTTTATCTTGGAGGAGATTTTAGCGTTATATTGCTGGATGCTATTAAAAATTTGGCTTATGAATGGGTGACTTCGATAATTATTTTCCGTGTTTTAGATGATTCTATAAATGTTGGCTCATTTTGGACTATTTGATCTTATCTGCAACCAGTGATTGTTAGATTTTGCTGAATGCTATGTTTGGTATAGTTGTTATCTATCTTTGAGTGGTTTTAATAATTTCGTAATTGTATTGAAACTTCATTGGAATGTTTGTAATTTGTATCAAATCGTGTTTTGTGGCTGATTTTGGCTGAGGTTCGAAATTGCAATTTTATATGGCTGGTGTAAATTGCATGGTTAAGTGCAGATTATAGTTTAATACTTCACCTTTAATTCTGTTGCCATATCAAGGTGTTAACATGGTGATTTTACATTCAGGTTTTGGTATGATACTTGAGTATGTTAATCTATTATGATGGCAGAAGAACATGTAGGATATGCTAGTCATTGAAAGCCGGCAGTCACCTTGTAGTTGGATAATTTTCTTGTTAGATATGCAGTTCTACGTTTTTCCTCCTAGACCTACTCTGGATGTTGGGAAACTGAAAACTAATATTTCTGTCCTTGGATTAGAATCACACTGCTTGAGTTAGCAGTTTTATTTTACTTTTCTACATGTTTAGACGTACTTTACTTTAGTTTAGAGGTTCAGTTGTATCTTGCCTTAATGCACTTGAGAATTATGCCCTTCACGTCTTGCCATCCGTGTTAGTTGTGTTTTGTGTTTAATGTGATCTTACCCTTTTAGGTTTGCAGAAGCTAATGTTCAAGCGTGAGAACAGAGCAGTTCTTTGTTTGATTTATGCATGATCTGCGTCAGGGAATTGTGATTTATGGATCTTGATTCAAAAAATAAAAACACTCGCACACAGCTTGTACCTTCTTAATCTTCTAATATATTCATGTAAGTCCATGTTGCTGTTGAGATCATGTATCCCAATTGTATTCTGAAATTGCTTGCTAGTTTATCTGCTGAGATGGTGTATCAATTACTGATATTTAATTCCCTGTTCTGCTGGTAAATAGAATCTAGCATGTATCTCAGTAATAATACAGAGTACAATACGTTAAACATATGTATACTGGCTCAGGTATAAACCTCATCAAAGGTGCTGTGTAATTTGTACTACCGATGAAGTGAAATTTGGTATAGTCCCTCAGAAGCTTTATAGGTTAATTAAAATGCTTAAAACGTAGACATGTAATTTTGACTTCATAGCTTCCACAGTGTTTCATATGGGGAACATTATAATGGTAAAGCAGTTTAAGGGGGAATATAGGCGATGCTTTACCGGTTCGGCACATTGAGTAGTCTTATGGATCACTTATTTACAGTTAGCTACTATGTATCCTAATTACTCTGTATCTTAATGTACCATTAGGTACTACGGTTTTTATCCTAGTAATTGTTTATAATGATAACTTTATATTTAATGGTTTTCAGGATAACTGATCAGTTGTTACCAAATATTCTGAGGGGTTCACTTGTTGAAAGTTTATGCTGTCTGCATCAGTAGTTGAAATCTGTTCTACTGGCTGTCTCGGTTTTTTCACATCATGTCATTCGGTTTTTTCTGC
Organism: Escallonia herrerae; assembly: GCA_033070095.1. NCBI lineage: Eukaryota > Viridiplantae > Streptophyta > Magnoliopsida > Escalloniales > Escalloniaceae > Escallonia > Escallonia herrerae. The sequence continues at coordinate 158,041 of JAVXUP010001054.1, read as the reverse complement.
TGGTTTTACCTCTTTTAAGCTCTCTTGTTAATCGTAGGTGCCTACCTAGTGCTTGTATCAGTTGTTTTTGGGGGCTTGAGATGGTAGGAAAGTGATGAGACTCTTAATGAAGTTTAACGCTAGGTTTTGAACCTGGTCGATGGCTTTTCAGGGTCATGTTCTCAGTTAGTTAGGTCTCCTTCAGGGTCGTTCTCAGTTAGTTCTCCTACTGGTTTCTCTTTTTTTGCTCTCTTGGTAATCATAGGTGCTTGCCCTGTTCTTGATACATGTGTTTGATAGTTGTGGTTTGTTAGTCTTTGCTTTTGCTCTCAAGATGTGCTTTTTCCCCTGCTGCCATTTTTGTTGATAACTGGAGTTTTATGCATTTGAACTTTAAGATTAGATGCATGTGTAGAGTTTGACGGAATCAAAGTTTTGCTTTCCTACGCATGCATCTTCTCATAGATTGCCAAATCCCCATAAGCCCCCGATGGATTGGATTATCCGACCGCATTCTGATCTGGCTTGAGTGGATATCATGAAGTATTTCAATTCCGAGTGCATCAAACATAAACGTTCACTCATCCGATTCACTGATGATTCCATCTGCTCGGGATCACGTATTGGATCGCTAATACGTGAACCATCTTGGGAGGATTGTAGTGGAGAAATAGCTTTTAAATGAAGCTTTGCCCCACGGTTCTTTTTTTTTTTGAGTAGGGTTGGATGTAATCCTGGCAATGTTGACACTGTTACAATCCGATTGGAATACGTTTAAGAGTGCGATCAACCACGTTGAGAATGTGGTCCATTGACAGGCATATTCTCGGTCAGTGTTCACCCGATTCAGTGATTCTCATGTAAAACCTCAGATCTTGTTGCTGGCTCGTTAAACCCTTTTTTTGTGTCATTAAAAGTGAACTCAACTGAGAGAGATTCATTTAGATGTCAATGGACCGGGCTTGGTCCGGCCCAAGTCCGGCCCATCAGGCTTGCCGTGAAACCGGGTCAGGCAGGAAGAAGGGGAAATCTGGGCCCAATCTAAGCCTTAGGCCCAATATCTAAGTCTCAGCTTGGGCCGGGCCTAGGCCCTATTTTTTTTTTTGCATTTTTTTGTTATTCAAAGTAAAGGCTTGAATTACGATAATCTTTTGTTATTATTTAAGCAAATTGTAATATAGTATTATGACTATGATTCTTGTTATTATATAAACAAATTGCTCTCTCTCATTTACATCTCTCAATTTTAAATTTCTTCTTTCATATACTCTAGACATGTCCAATATTTACAATTTAACGAACCTAATCTTTATTCTTTTATTTCATTATAAGTCATATACATATATGTATGTATGTATGTATGTATATACATATTTATTTGTCTTTTATTTTATTTTTTATTATATGTTAAACTTTTTTATACTCTTCTTGGTGAACTTTATAAATAAAATCTTAACACATAATAATTATTACTATTTGAAAAAGACTATTTCTACTATTTGATATTTTACTTCTTCTTTCGTTACTGAAAGAATAATAATTATTTTTTAAAGTGATTGAAAACTCATAAAATGTGAAAATAATATTATTATTTTACTATCTATTTTGTTACTATTATTTAATAATATAAATACTAACTTTTATATGTATTTTAACAGTTATTTTTTTACGCACGGTACCAATACTAATTTATATGTAAGAGAGTGGAATTAGTCGATTTGGTATTTATTAACAAATAAATTCCACCCATCCAAAACCGCCAAGGCCTCTTCAAGGAGGCTCATGATTTCTCACGGTTCAATTGTAATCCTTGTAATTTAATTCTTGTTTTACGTCAAACATATATTTGATTATTGCACCAAGGAAGAATGATCATCATAATTCATGTTCAGATTCATTACTCATTCGATCATCGTTGGACACGCACACTTATATATAATAATGTGTGTATACAATAATACTGGGCCAAAGAGGGCCTGTGTGTATGGCCAAAATAGGGCCTGTATGTAGGGTCAAAATAGGGCCAAAAGGTAGAGATGTCAAAAGGGTCGGGCAGCCCGCGGGCTGCCCCGGCCTGGCCCTAAAATGGCCTGTTTTTGGCCCGGCCCGGCCCTCTTTTGGCTCAATATTATTGTATACAGACATTATTATATATAAGTGTACGTGTTCAACGATGATCGAATGAGTAATGAATCTGAACATGAATTATGATGATCGTTGTTCCTTGGTGCAATAATCAAAGATATGTTTGACGTAAAACAATAATTAGATTATAAAGATTACAATCGAATCGTGAGAAATCATGAGCCTCCTTGAAGAGGCCTTGGCGATCTTGGATGAGCCGAACTTATTTGTTAATAAATACCAAATCGACTAATTCCACCCTCTTACATATAAATTAGTATTGGCACCATGCGTAAAAAAATAACTGTTAAAATACATATAAAAGCTAGTATTTATATTATTAAATAATAGTAACAAAATAGATAGTAAAATAATAATATTATTTTCACCTTTTATGAGTTTTCAATCACTTTAAAAAATAATTGTTATTCTTTTAGCAACGAAAGAAGAAGTAAAATATCAAATAGTAGAAATAGTCTCTTTTAAATAGTAATAATTATTATGTGTTAAGATTTTATTAATAAAACTCACCAAGAAGAGTATAAAAATTAAAGGGTTAACATATAATAAAAAATAAAATGAGAGACAAATAAATACGTACATATATATGTATATGACTTATAATGAAATAAAAGGATAAAGATTAGGTTCGTTAAATTGTGAATATTGGATATGCCTAGAGTATATGAAAAAAGAAATTTAAAATTGAGAGATGTAAATGAGAGAGAACAATTTGTTTACATAATAATAAGAATTATAGTCATAGTACTACATTACAATTTGCTTAAATAATAACAAGAAATTACCGTAATTCAAGCCTTTACTTTGAATAACAAGAAAATACAAATATAAATATATAAGGCCCGGGCCTGGCCCCGGCCCGGCCCTAGATATTGGGCCTAGGGCCAGGGCTTGGACAGGACCCAGATTTCTCCTTCTTCTGGCCCGGCCCGGTTTGCAGCCCCATTGGCCAGGCCTCAGCCCGATTTCACGGCGGGCCTGATGGGCCCGGGCTGGGCCGGCCCAAGCCCGACCCATTGACATCTCTATATATCAGGGTTTGGCCCTGTTTGTTTTACGGAAACGTTTTTTGAAATATGCTTTTTAAAAAATAGCAGTTCTTAAAAATATTTTTGTAAATGCTTTTTGGATGTCGCACAATGATTTTACCAAAAAAGATATGCTTTCCTCTGTTTCTGCTATTTGGGCTTCACTGTGTGTTTTGTGGGTGGACGTGTGTGTACATAGTAGGTGGGGGTGTGTGGGTACGGATGGGGGTAGGTGGATTGGGTTGGGTCTGTGGTGTGTGGAGGTGGGTGCGTGTGGGGGCGGGTGAGCGTGCATGTGTGTGGATGGGTGGATGGACGGGCGTGTGAACAGGCATGTGCGTGGACGTGTGTTTAGTAGTCCAGAAAATGACTTACCGAGTTTTAATCCTTAAGTGATTTTTCGAAATTTTGTTTTTCAAAATAAGTGTGATAGAAAATCATTTTTCGTTGAAAAATCTTATACATGCACCAAATACCGGAAAATGAGGAAAACCTTTTTCGGAAAATGATTTTTATACACCAAACACCGGAAAATGGAAAATGCAGAAAACCTCTTCCAGAAAACAATTTCTGTGAAACAAACTAGGCCCTTGTAATATTTGTCCTCCCTGACCCGACGCTCTCAGCTCTCAATCATAAGGTCCAAAGACCAACCAAGAGAGTTCCTTTAGGGGAACAGCAACAATGGTATGTATAGAAGGCCAATTATGCAGCTACCAGGCACGTCAATTTCTGGCTGAGAACCCCGCTTTGGCGTAGGGTCATCTAGGCAATTAAGTATTATGTAAAAGAGCTCCCTAAATTTCGAGCAAGAAAACATGCATTGCTTACGTTGGATACTACCGAAATATTCAGGACCTGATAATCGGATAACTGTACAAACCTGTAATCTACCCCTTGCAATGCTAATCCACCCCCTGTTAAAGTTCCAATGATATAAGCGGAATTTTATGGAATGACAGTCGATATTAAAAATAAGATGTTCGATTTGTTGGTCCGCAGCCTCATCTCCATCTGCACTTCAATCGCGCCACCAATGCTACCATCTTACATTCTCAAAAGATCAACATCACTGTCGGCAATTTTACACCCTCCCCATCCCCCATCTTCACCAACACATCGATTTTCACAAAACCCGAAGTCAACAGGGGGCAAATGCCATATAATTAGTTTTGGTATGCAAGGGTTCTCTATACAATGGGAGCTCCTATGTAGAGTAAAAATTTTATCCAGAAGATTTATATATGACGCTAAAAGTCAACCGAAGATGCAATAAATACTACTGTACAGACCATCGCCAAAGGGAACAGAATATTACTGGCTTGAGTTTGCAAGCCCAACCATGTTAAGCATATTGCGGTCCTCCTTAAATCTCTCTAATACAGTACCTTTGACACCATTTTGCCGTTCTTGTTGAGGTCCCTTTGGCACAACTCCCCAGCATTCTATTACCTCCGGGTATATTTGGTTGGCCTTGGACATGCAGGGGCTGCCAAAAGTGGTGCAGGAAAAGGTGTGCCCCTGATCAAAGTTTGCCGACAGGAACATGCCAAAGTGATTGATTCGCCCTCCAAAACCAATACCATTGGGGATGCTCTCCGAACTGAAATTCACAGCACACTGCAAATACAAATGAATCTAGCACAAGTCACTACATGTGAATCTCTGTTTTAGCTAAGCTTACAATCGAAATCGGATTCTTGCATCTATATCTTGCCTTTTGATGATCCATCCTAAAGGATCCAATCAACTTTATGGCAATAGACCGCAGAAACAATGATTTTGGTGTTGGTTGCTAACAAACTTCCAAAAACCAACATAGATGATTCTCAATTTGATAGGGTGTGTCAGCATTTAAAGCTCCTGTGGTTTCCCCAGGTCTGGTAAGTGCTATTCATTCCACGAGGAAGCAATTAAATAACTTTGTCTAAACATTTGCTGAATTACATAAGATGTTCCCTCGAAGAAAATTGTCTTTCGTGTCCTACTTTCTGCACCTAATCCGAGAACCAAAATCCCAAGTACAAACTGGTGGTATACAAATCAACAAAGGCCGACACTAGTAGGATCTTAGTAAACATTTGGCCTACGTGGAAAGATTCACTAAAATTTTTGGAGAGTAGGCTCTTCGCAATCTTTACTTCACGAGGTCTACGATGTTTTCCTCAAGGAATTCAATGCATATCGACAATAGAACGGCAAACGAACTTACCCATTGCAGATTACTGTTGGCTCCAGTAGGCCGGAAGATAGCTGCCTGTGGGTATAGCTGAAAGAGGAAGGACTTCATATCCCCGTAGAAGTCTGCATGCCTCTGCCAACGTTGAGATGCATAACCTCCATATATGTAACCTTCTTTATCCTTTATTATCAACACTGTTGGTCCTTCATCATTTCTGACATTTAGTTACAGAATAAGAAATTGAAAAACTAAAAGGGGATAGAAAGCTGAAATAGAAAGCCTCAAGTATCTACGCTTCACATAAGCTTCATTGAATAAGACGTCTAAGCATATGGGTCCCTTAAAGGAGGACCTTTAGACAATTCAAGTGAGAAGTAATATGTACTAGAAATATAAGGCCACATTATGTTCCGGTAAAAACCCATGAATATCTCAAGGTTTATAATATCCAGAATTTATCTATGCAACGTAACAAGAAAATAATTAAGCTGTCTTTGCGGCTAATTCCTGATGATGCTTTGTGGTCACAAGATCATGGGTTTTAGCCATCCCCATAATCGTGCTGATGACTATCTAAACACTGGCTTTTTACATTAATGCCTTGATAGGGCATGCTCAAGCTACGGATCAAGCTTGATTTTAGCATGTGCGCTTAAGCCATCAGTGTTGTTGCTCTTGCCATGGCCTCAAGCCCCTCTAGGACTCCTAAGTGGGGGTAAAATTACTAGCCTACAACCTTTACGAAATGTATAAATTTGTTACAATTGGTTTCCTACTTGCCTCCTATCCCCTATAACAGGGACCAATGTTACGTGTACAGGTGCGTGGTGCGTCAATGTGTAGGTAAACTGTACGTGGGAGGCTTAGTTCGTTCCATATTTGAGGTGGCAGCTTGCTATAACACACGGACATATGGGAGCTGATCCACTGCCGCCGTAGGGGAATAGGCGACCTATGGACAGTCCAAATCTTTTTTTTTTCGCGTTCTTTTAAAACTGTATGCCATAAAATGTGCCAGATGTGACTTCTTACCTTTTTGCCCCTCTAGTTACAATGAAAAAAAAAATCTAATTCTCCCATCAGCCACAAAATGGGACGAACAGTGATAATCCATAAAATAGCTTCCTAACTTCTCTTTTTTGTTGCTATCTTCTTTTTCTTTTTCTTCTTTCCCCCACCCCACAGCTGGGCACACTGCTAGCCGACCTCCCATACACCCCCACCCACCAACACTGTAAACACGCGACATACAAAATCACACACACGGCACACCCAATCACACACACACAGGGCATGGCACACCGAACGCCGCTGCCGCCACCTAGAGCAGCCCACACCCTTACTGCTTTTTCACCACCTACACCCTTTATACTCCATCGACCCATGACAGTGTTTGTGTTTGCCGTGTATGCAACTGTGCTTGTCGTATTTGTGACCCTGTGCGTGACTGTGTCGTCATGCTTGTGTGACCGTGTGTGGGTGTGACTCTGTGTGTGCGTCGCACGTGTGTGTTGGGGTTGGGGGGGGGGGGGGGGCACTGGCTGGCGGTGGTGCCAGGGTGAAGGTGGTGGGCTGTGGTAGGGGGATGGGGAAGGAGAGAGAAAAGAGCAAGAAAGGGAATAGTAAATTTTCAATGATATCACCATCCGTCATATTATGGGGCGGAACAGGATAGTAAATTTTCCTTTTGCCTTAACTAAAGGGGCAAAAGGTAAAAAGTCATGTCCGGCCTATTAAGCCCGGATGATTTTAAAGAAACGCAAAAAAACAGATCTGGACCGCCCACAGATCGCCAGATCGCACTTGCAACTTAAGTTAATTGCAAGCAGTGGCAAGGGATCAGCTCCCTATAGATATACACACACATCACTTTGATTGCCAAGAAAGGTGAAGGGAAGATGGCAGATTTAGACTAATGTTCTTTAATTTCTTCACAGTAGACAAAGTAAAGCACCATTGTACAAAAACTCGGTATACGTGTATATTATGGTTCGCTAGATCTAGAGAACCAGTACGCCGCCATAGTACCATATTCCAGGTCGTGGGCACCAATATACAGGAGGGGGAAAGGGTAGGTTAGATTGGCTAGGCTGCATGGATGAATGGACGCCAGACTTACTAGTTACCAAACACTTGAAGAAATTTCATGCATCATGTACATGGTATCAAGGTGTAGAAGCTAACTGGTATTATATGAGAAGGAATCCGTAAAATCATTTTTAGTCTGGGATTCCTTTCTTGCATGTCAGTTCTAACAACGGAAGGTTCTGAACCAGAAAAAGTCAGAAGAATTTGCTTATACGGTGAACATTAAGGTGTTACCAAAGCGTACTTCCAAATTAAAATGGACTGAAGCAATATCCACGTTTGAGTTTATTAAAATATTTTGATATGCAAGACGATATAGATATTCGACAGTAGGTGTGGAAACCCCTATCGTGCAGGGTCTTACAGCCAAATCACTGTCTTGTTAAATACATATAGCAATGTTTTTTTGATAAGTAGTATAGTATTATTTAATGTTTAGAATATCCAAAAATTATGTGGTAAGCTGGCATCAATGGCATATATTGATTATCATATGCTAACAACTCGAAACTTCATGGACAACTATAGAAGTGTTAAGGGATATACTCAAACTTAATCATTTAAGTTTTTTTTTCATATTTCTGTCCAATCCTTCCTCGTATTTCTGTTTATTCTACTTTTCTTTTTTGGTGTAGTCAGAAAATAGTAAGCAGAAAAATGCATAAATACGCTTAGGGGAAAAACCTAATAATTTTAAAATGAGCACATCAGCATACATCGAGGTATTGTAAAACAGTTCTTATCTCAAAAGAGAAAAGGATGCCAATTATATTTAAGCAAAACTCCATAAGTGGTAGTTAGGCCCGTAAAGAGAGCTAGCTAAAACATACTCCCTCCGTCCCACAATAATTTAACACATTTGACTTGCACGCATATTGAGATATTTTGTCATGTATTTTACAGTTCCAGTTCTACCCCAAAAGAGAGATGGGGGTTGGGGGTTTTGTTGTTGTTGTTGTTTTGGGGGGGGGGGGGGGGGGGGTCAGGAGAGAGGAAATGGGTTGGAGGATTAAGAGTGGAGAGAGAAATAGAATAAAAAAAGTGTAGAAAGGGTAAACATGGAAAAACATCTACAATATCTTTCTTAATTTGGAATGTGATCAATTTTTTTGGGACAGCCTAAAAAGGAAACATGATCAATTTTTTTGGGACAGCCCAAAAAGGAAATATGATCAATTTTTTTGGACGGATGGAGTAATAAAGGAAGTAAGATACCCACGCTATATTGCCCAAGAATGTGTTGAAACTTAGGCCGTTAACCGCACTATGATATAAGAGCTTCCAGTCATCTAGCTCCACTTGAGAGAGGGCTCCTCCTAAATGCCAAGCATATTCCTCCCTCAATAATAACACACTAGAATCAATGTTCTCCGAATGCAGTAGGCGAGGGACTTGAGAACCTGATCCACATACCAAGCAAAATGGTGTGAAAATTTCCACCACCTTTTCATTAAATTCAATTGATTGCTGGAACATGAGAAGAAGAAAGCAAGTTATCTTCACATATCAAGTGTACGATATTGTGTTCATGAAACAGTGACCTGTGACTATATATGAATGCAGATGCAAATGCAAATATGAGAGATATGCCATGACAGTCAATACGACATGTAGAAACCAAAGATTGTACTATATGATTCCTGGAAAATTCTACCACAATGTAGCAGGATAGCATTAATCTACGTGGCTCTTGCTGTATTGATCTTAAAAGCAAAAAAGGAACTTAAAGTGGCAGAAGTTTTCTCTGTACTTCCCTCAGAAAAGCGTTGTTTCAAAACGTGAATACCAAAGTGGTAGCCACTTAATTAAGAGCGGGAATTACACAAGGGGAGAGAGTATTATCTTTGAAAGTGATTGCCCTCACATTGAGGTCGCATGTTTTTCTAGTATCATGTATAACATATGATAGTAATGTGTTCAAGATAAAATTTCAGCTTTCTACATGCCCATGGACTAACTTCTGCTCTGCCAACGACTAAGATTGTATAGAAAGGAAAATGATGCAAATAACACATAAGAAAGATTTTACTGGCTTAATAATTGACATGCTGAAAAAAAAAGTAAAATTTGGAGGAACTAGACCACCCATATGTCTGTACCGATGCTTCCATCTCAATCCCTGCTTTAAACCCTTTACTTTTTCTAAGGAGAGATATCTTAATAAATTTTCATGTGTGAAAGAAACAAATAATATCGTGAATCAGGGGAAAAAAAGAACTAAACCTGAATCAGATGGCATTAATAAACTTCCAAGAAACTTCCTGACAGATGGGAGAAGGTTACACCACCTTCTGAATTCCTCAAAAGACATGAAATTTCCAGTACATCCTTCACGAACGTTTGAAAATTTTGCAGTATCCAGAAATATATGAACAGTTTCCTGAAGTGAAGCTGATCCAGGTTCAGCACTTCTATGAGAAAATATTCTCTCAATTATCGCAGTTAGAACAGCTTCAAGATCGGACCTGCCAATTGAGTCCAGAGTTACAAAAACGAAATAATAAATCAACATGACATTAGCAACTCTATCATACCACGAGCAAAAACATGTCCAGAAGAGGTAAGAATGAATAAGCAAGGAGAGCTGGCACTGTTACCCTTAAACAATAAGCAAACATATAAAAAAAAAAGAGGGAAAGGAAGGAACAAAAACCGCCACCCCCCGCAACCCCAACACCACAAAAACACACACACACACAAGAGAAAAAAACCACGAGAAAAAAGAGGAGAAGAAGCAATGCATGCGGCAACAATATCTAAACATTGATGAACTGGTTACTGACATTCTATTTCTCCATCCTCTAAGAGAGATCCTCCTCTTATGTTTCTCGATCCTCTGAGTCAGCATCTCTCCTGCTGTTTCTCCCTGCTCTGCCAATTCCCATTCTTCCTCATTATCTCCTTTTTTGTTTCTTTTTCCCAGACTATTCTGGTTTCCACCATTTTCGAGATTTTTGCTGTCAGAAGATAGACTTGCTCCATCTCAAACTTTCATTCTCAGCTTTGTATAAGAAGATTGCAAATATCGGAACGACAACAGTAGGAGGTGTAGAAGGAACTTAAGTATATTAAAGAATGCGCTGTAAGTTTTTCTTCTTTTGCAGCTTAGCACCAATCATGACTCTTTAGATCTTTCTTTACCTCTACCAAACTTTGAGTCAATAACAGCATTATCCTTGGACCAATTACGATTCGGCAAGCTTTTACATTTCTTATGTATCAAATACTCCCCCCTTTCCAAAGTTCTTCTACCGGTTAGAAAATCCAACATTGTATGGACAATTATATCTTATCAACTCTACCATTACAGTATCCAAAGGATGGCTGGGATGAATCCTTGCTCTCGTGATTTGGAAGGATACATACGGCCCATCTTATAGGTATCAAGTGTGATTTCAGAGAGGTATCCTAACATTTTAAAATCTCCAAAACTTCGTCGTCATAAAGTCGGCAGAAGGTGAAGCTTATGTCCTGCACATGTGTACCTCTTAACCTAAACCATATTAAACAACCATTGTCTAACTCCTCGTCATGTCTAAACTTGTTCCATACCAAGAAGAACGTTTAGCTCATTCTATTGAACTCTGTCCACAATGAGGGCTAGCAATCTGACACTTTGCAACCTTAGAATAAAAAAGGAACTTGTCACGTCCCATACCTTGTTTTTAAACATGCACTGAACATTTACATCTAAAATTGGTCTATATTAAGAAGAACGCTTGGCTCATCCTATCAAACTGTGCCCAAAACGAGGGCTAGCAATCCCACATTTCTTCGCAACTGTTAGAACAAAAAAGGAACTTGTAACGTCCACTACCTTGTTTATATACATCTAGTCCAAGAACATTGGATATACTGATCAAGATAGCTTCGGGTTGACTTAGCTTTTGCTCAGCTTTTTTAAGATAATCACCATCAAGAAAATCTATTAATTCAGTTATAATTATCCTGTGAAACCAACTTATCAAAAAAAAAATTATCCTGTGAAACCAAACAACTCAATAACAACTGAAAATGGGTGGATAAGGCCCACAAGGCTTATATGCCGAATTATCCTGGAATTATATTGTCAACACGGCCAATCATGTGGGTTGGTAAACACTGATGATAGAGGATTTCATTTTGGGTCAATTAGACCCATCTCCCTGAGGTAAGTGAAATTATGGCCAAAGACAGGAAGTTTGGATATGTGACATTAAGAATGTACTATTTTGCTGATATAAGGTAATTGTATTTTGAAATGCCAATACAACCCTTATACAGATACACAGCATGTATTTTTCAAATTAGGAGAAACAAACCCTAATTTGGAATTGGAGTATGTCTCCAACACCAAATCAAACTCCTTCAACCCACCGTCTCTGAGCCACGCGGTGAGCCAGTGTGGTCAACAAATCCATTGATCCATTCAGAAGATCTAAAAGGTTGACGGCCACACATGCACCGCCATTGTCGCATACCGCCGCTGACTGCATATGAGCTCCTAGAGGTCGAATTGAGAACCCACACATGCACACAAATACAGTGAAATATAAGGGTTCAAGAGCAAAAAGGCTCTGCCACCTCCAACCTCATCGCTCAATCTCACTGCCAGCGTGCGCCTCCAGTTTCTTCCCGCCACACACACTATCAAGGTGACACACCCACACGCACATATACACACAAACCATGACTGATTGATAAGCAATCAGCGTCGCCATCACCGATGCACTCGCTAGCGGCCATGTGTGTAGTAAATGCCAACACAATCATATAAACATACACAGTTGTGCCGTGGTGGTTCTGAGATGCGGCTATGGTTGCTGGGGGATGATGGGTGGGGGGGATGTCGGATGCTGCGGTGGTGGGGGGATGTGGGGGTGTGGTTATGGTGATGTGGTGGTGTTTGTGATGTGCAGTGGGGGATGTGTGTGACGGTGGTGGCTGGTCCTTGATGTGCTGGTAGTGGTTGCTACATGATGTGGAGGCTGCGGTCTTGCTGCTTGGTGCGCGGGTAGTCTGGAGGCGCGGGTCTTGAATGACAGCATTGGTTTGTGGTGGCGGTAGTGTCGCTGCAGTGGGGGAGAGATAAAGGGATGCTTTCCAAGGGCTTTTCCAGAATTACCTTCCAAGTTATGGGCAATAAAGACATTATGTCAATACCGTGAAGTATTTCATATTCCGTTTGGTCAAAGGATGTCACTAATATTAGTCCAAACTAATTGACGCATATGTCATATCACCCTAACCTTAGGGACAGGTTAATCAACCCTTTTATTTTCAAGTATTTGCTTGGCCTGGATCAAGATGCTTTGATACCATGTGAAAGCATCCGAATCAAAAGCAATTGCAACGGAAGGTCCAGAAGTCTTAAGTTCAAGTGTTATATATTAGGTCCAAAAGAACTGATACAACGAAACATACTTTTCCTTCAGTATTATACTTACAAATGTCAATCTACTTGTACTCATATTACAAACAACTTAAAAGTTTTCCAATTGAAACTGCGTAGTGCATACCAATACTTAGTGTATTACTCAAGTAGCTTACATGATTAGATAAGGAGTTATGAGAAAACAGAATTTTTTGGGCTAAACTTAATGCCAGATTTGAAGAAACATATATGTCGTACTGGTTTACTGCAATAGTGACCTAATGATGCAGTCCAAGAGAGCAGTAAGTGCAGGTCCAATCATTGCAAATTGGAGGGGAACTTAAGGCAGGATTTGGATGGTCTAAATGCATGACCAAAGCCTCACATTCTGATATGCATCGCCAAATGCAGCAAGGAATCACCATGGAAATTTTTGCCTCGTAATCTACTCATCTTCTGCAAGTATCTTGCTCTTTTTTTTAGGAAATAATTTTCAGTTAGAGCTCTTAATTTTCTGACAGAGATAAGCTGTGCACATGTTGAAAACCTTACATGATTTCAGCTGTGCATAGCCCTAAAATTCTGCCGATATTCCCCTTAATTTAAAGCATTATATGTGCTGTAGTTTTCTTATAAACTTGTGTCCTAGCTTTCTTCTAAGGCAATTGAATAGTGACAAGAAATTTTGCAGCTTTCTGCAATTCAATGTGTGATGCATCTCAAGCATGAAGCTCAAGAAACCTACCTGTTATGCCTAGGTTATTTTCTCAAGGTGCAATGCCGAGGAACCCTCTGTGATGCCTGTATTAGTTTGTTTCTCCATTATTTGTTCATTTTATATTCTCACCCTAAGCATAAGCTTCACTGAACAGCACAGTTCCTTGCCCTTTCAGTTCTTAAATCCTTGATCCCTTCACAAACCCTTCTAGATAATCAGGCCCATTAATGTCGTCTTCCTACCTAAGAGTAGGAATGTTCGTAAGAGTTTTACCAATTTTACCTTCCCAAGGTGCCATCGCCATTCACATCCGATAATTGATATATAAATTCTTCGATCTCCTCGTTTGTTCCTTTCTCATAAGTCCCCTGCAATTCCATATTAAAGTAGATTAAGCACGTTCACTTTTGAATCATACATAATAGAAGTGGATAGCCAATCCATTAATTTTCAGACACCCCAAGTAAAAGCTGCAACAGTGCTACTCATGTCTATGGAAGGTAAACGGGAGGCGAGCTTAACCCATGCCTGGAGAGGTAGAGTTCAAGATTCAACCCAAAGTATACCGCATATGAGCACTTGCTACCTATTTTTAAGGACGCCCAACCTTCAGCTTAAGACAACCTTTTCTTACTTTAAAGATATGTTTAAGCATATGTGAGTTTTATTTTGTGCGGGTGAAGGTAATTGGTTAGAATAGGGGACCCATAAGGAACCTAGCTTTTTTCCGATATAGCGGCATCTTGGTTATGTTATCGCATTCCCCTACTGCTTTATTTAATGAATAAAAAAAAAAGATAGAGATGGAAAGACGTAGGTGGAAAGAAAAGACATAGTCCCCCTGTATGGCACCTCATCTGTAATTTGCATATAGGTTTTCCATTTTCGTCAAAATTGTTTTCAAGTCACTGTTCGTGCATGTATGGTAATCGCTTTCGGAAAAGAATATTACTTTAAATGCGTATGGTAATTGTTCCCAAATGTCATCCCGAAAACACAGTGTGTGGCACGGCACCCAATGCTTTTGATGACAGTTTTGTCCATGTTAAATTGTTGACAAGACATAAATGCCCTACAGGATAATACTTTTGCAACCCGATTAACGGGCATTAATTGGAGGCAGACTAAAATGTACCCCCATCAACCACCCACAACCCCAGCCTTTTGTCTTCGCCCAACCGTGGTTCCACTATATCACTGTCATTAGTCCCACTTCCCATTGTCGTAGAAGGTCAAAGAACACCGCAACCAATACCATAAGGAAGACCAAGAAGAAAAAGCTTCAGGAATGGCACACAAGAAATCAAGTATGCCCATTATTGAAAAATCATTTATGTATCCCTTAATATGCATTTATGTCTTTTTGCGTTTTCAGGAGTATTAATAAAAATTTCCAATAATGGATTTGAAAGGTTCGTACCCCAAATCCTTTTGCAGCTTGTTTGGATTTTAAAATTTTCGTTAGGGTTTTGAACAATATATTGCTATGCAACAAAGAATAACCCCAAAAATTTGTTTGATTAATCAACACTGTTCAAGAAAGAACCCAACGAAAAATACAAACAAGTCATCAAAAGATTTAAGGTGTAAATCTTTCGAAACAAATATGGTTAATTTTATCAACACTCTTCAAAACTGTAAAAGGACGTAAATGCAAATTAACCAAGACATATAAATCATTTTCCAATAAGGTATGTAGCTGATTTCTAGGCTGCAGTACCGAACTGTTTCATCTCAAACTTCCTTCCTGGTGTTTTTGCCGATGTTCTTTGACTTTCTACGGCGACAGAAAGTGGGACCGACGGAAGTGATATAAAGGAATTTTGGTTGGGAGGAGATGAACGGGTGGGATAGATCTTGGGAGATGGAGAGATCAGAGACTTAGAGGGTCTGGATGTGTAAGGGAGTGGTGTGGGTAAGGGTGGTGGTGGTGGAAGGGAGACAAGTGGTCTACCTGCAATTAATGCACGTCAATTGGATTGCAGAAGTGTCGTACTTGTGGATACCCAATGCGGCATTTATGACTTCTCATCCAATAAAACAAAGACAAAATGGCCTAAAGCATGCATATTGGCGAAAACAAACAAACAAACAAAAATTAGGTGTCATAAACTTTCTGGTTTTGAAATGACATTTTAGAACAATAAACATACGTAAGAAGACATCTATAGTAATTCTTTTCTATAGAAAGTTACCACACATGCATAAACAGTGCCTTGAAACAAATACGATGAAAACGAAAACAGAAAAACTGTAAACAAATTACAGATGAGGTGTCATACATGGCCTAGGCCATACAGATCCTTAAAAGCAAAGTTCTAGCCAATTTCTGATTTCCAAAGTATTTGCAAGGGTCGCTAAACTATGCATGCTTCCCTTGCCTTCCTTCTGACATTTTCTTCATATAATTATGCCTATATATGATGCCACGTATTGTTGAGAGTAAAAATCAATTGCCTCACAAGCATGCCCTATTTATCAAAATACACATGTTTTTGGATTGCAAATTTCTATCTGCACTCCTAGCAAATAACATTGTCTTTGCAAGTCTTAAGTCTTAACTCGACAAGACCATGTTTACCATAAAATAGCTACACCCATGGTTCAGAAACTCAGCCAAATCACAATTTTACGGCATCTCCATACAGTTTCATAGGCTACTGAACTGAAACAGAACCCTGAGTCATCCAAATGGTGAGATCATACATCTCGCTGAGCTCCCATCACGAAATTGCCGAAGTTGCTGCAACTCGGCAGAAATTGTATGCAGCCATCCGGTTGTCGATTGTCAAAACAACGTTAAGAAACTGAATCTCGTAGCTTTCTCCACTTAAATCCCCAAATGAAATTTCTTCACGTGTGAATAACACTGATCAAAAGAATCCCAATCTACTCCGGTGACGAGTTAAGCAGAACCCGCGACGGCCAGGCACTCTTCTTAAGCGTCTCCAGGCATTTCAGTTTGAGTTTGTATTAACATTTTAGATAGTATTCATGTGTTCAATTAACTTATAGTAAGCTTTTGTTACTTTGTTAGTAATATACTTTGACAAAGTTTATCCTTTTGTATTTTTATTTGGTGAGCAATATGGTTTGACAGGTACCATGTTTCTTAGTTTTTGTCCTAGTTTTAGTAATTTTTATGTTGCCAAGCTTATAAAATTCAGGTTAATGAGCTCATTGTTTCACTTAGTGGACACTTACTACTTCAATTATGCTGTAATCTTGATGCAAATCAGTTCGTCAGCAAGTCAGATCATCTAGACAATGCAATGTATGTTGTTAATGGAAAAGATCTATATTGTTGTCCATTTAAGACCCTATAAATAGCTTGAAGTTGCATATCACCCTATGTTACATGGACTTGTTGTCGGTGTCCAAATCCGACACGTGTCCGTGAGTCGGACTCGCCTATTTTGGATAATTAAGTATACGGGGACACAGGTTCAAGCATGGACACGGACATGGGCACATGGCTAGAACACTTAAAATCCATATAATACTTTAATGCATTGAGTGTGAAATTTTATGTTTTTAAGGTCATATGTAATTTTTACGAATGTTTTATATAGGTTTTGGTTGAAGAATATATGTAGTTTTTTGACTTGATATTACCAGTAACTGCTTGGGTAAGGAAGTGCAAAAATTTTGAAAAGAAAAGAAAAAGAAAGAAGCCTGTGAGTGCTACTTATATCCAGCCTGTCAGAAAGCAAAAAGGACAGACCCACGTGACCATTGACTCTCGGTCAAAGGTATGAGTGTGTCCGCCCGCCCACCCTCCTCCAGGTACCTATCTACCTACCTACCTCCCTCAATCGATCGAAAGTGTCCTATTGCCAGACCTCAGATCCAGATCTTCTCATCTTCTTATTTTCTCTCTTGGAAAACCTTCACTCTCTATCTTTCTTCGACTTCATCTTTGTTTTCCAGCCAGACATGTTGACATGGCGTATCCGTCCGGCAAATGACGAGTCCAACATGAATCCCATAAGATTGTCGGCGTCTGGTCGTGTCGACACCACCCCTTCACCCCAAAGTAAAGGGTCCATGTAACATAGGTATCGCCCGATGTCGATACCGAGTCAGCAGGCAACCGATCCCCATTCCAAACAGAAACCTCGACCACTACTGAGTCTTTGGACAATGCTACCCCCAACATTTACCATTCCAAAAGCCTCGTTACCAATTGTCGTAAGGACCATCCTGATTTTAGAGACTGCTAAGAAGATGATCAATGAGGCCGGCGGCGCCAGATGATCGATTTATTCATAACTTTGGTTGCGTAGTTGGGTTTTATAAATTAGGGTTTTAAGATGGAACTCTCATTTTGGAACGATGGTCTTGCTTTTCTTGTTTTGGATAAATGGCTATTTAGTTAACTTATATATGGAGCTCTTTGATGAGACTTTATTGATGGGGAAATAAAGTAACAGGGCCCTCTTTATTGGTCTAACAAAGTGAAGCAACAGGCAGCCTTGTCCAAATTTACCAGGAATGCGAAACGTTTAGCTACAGGGAATGGAAACGGGAACAAAGAAAGCAATTTCTGAGGACAGCTCGAGGTAGGCTCAACTAAATCGTAAAGTGGAACGATGACCACGTTTATTCAGAATGAAGAAAGAAAGATTAAAATTCTTTTGGGAGTTCCTCTTTTTGCTTTTTTGGCATGCTATTGAAGATTATGGTAATTGTTGCCTGTACATTAACTAGATTTTCAAAGGGCTCACCTGTCAAAATCGATTGCCCTCCTTTTTTGCTTTTCTGTTTTTTTCTACTACCTTCTTGTTGGCGTGGAGTACTCTGATTCATCAATTGCAGTCAGTCCATTTAAACTTGTGTTCTAACAGCTAAACACATCTTTCAAATGAAACGTACTGTACTCCCCCTAAGAAGTCTTCCTGACTTCGATCTCCTCTCTCTCTCTACATTTCTTGCAGAAATTTTAGGAATAACTTAATCTACTGCCCAGCTAACCAAAATCATCGATCTCTACTGGTACTCTGTTATGCTGGATTTCACTTTCGAGAATGCAAACTTTTCGCAATCTGGAATGAAGTTTATGGCACCAATAGCGATTTGTGGGTACCCTGATCCATCATACAACCTACCAATACATCTCTCTGGGCCTTCATTTTGCTGGTTGGAAAACTAGAAACGTGCCTTTTCTAAATTCGCAAACATCCAAACATTTACAAACATAGCAGCACTTGACCCACTATGCTACATGGCAAACACGTCTCCTTAACGTGTCCAGCGTTACCCATATAAAAGATAATCCATTAGGTGCATATTCCAGAAGCACACTGGTACATTTTCTCTTACTATAAGGGAGGAAAAAGGCGTCTCCCTGAGATTGAAAACGAAGACTTTTTAAATGGTTACTTCACAGGTGCCTATACGGGCACAACCCAGCTACAATGCCAGTACACCAGATGTGTTCAGGGATACGAAAAGGAGATTACAGGCATCCCCTCCCAATAAAAGGAAAAGAAAAGAAGATCTGCACTAAACAGTGGGGCGGAGCCCATCTTACTAAAATCCAAATAGATTTTGAGGTTCTTAACCCATCGGACCACTTACTCAATCTATGAGTTATGACAACATCATCACAGAACTTACATGTTTGTTTAATTACTACATGGCAAAGAATATACTTGCATCATTTATTGCTAGGATGGCTAATGGGTGGGAGAGTCAGGCTTGGGTCTGGATTAAACCGGTTTGGGTATCCCATTTCAAACCATTTAGTTGTGTGTTAATTGGGTCATCTTTTAGACGGGCTTGTTAAACCCATTTAGTTGGCAAAAGATGCAAGAAAATCCAAAAAAATGGTAACAAAAGTTACTAGAAGTGTAAGGTAGCAAAGGTTTGCAATAAACGAAGGAGAAAGATTCAACCCTGATAACAAAATTTGCCCGTTTTGAGATGCATCTGGATTTAAATCTTTTGTTGTGTTTCACCATCTCAGACACAATCTTATGCAGGATAAGTTACAAAGTTGGTCCTTTAATTATTGAGGTTATGTGCACTGAGTACGCTATTTATCAAATGTTTCATCGCTGTTCACTATTTTTGTGATTTTTTAGGTCCATTTCGTAAACTTTGACCGTTAAGTGGTCAATTTGACGCAAAAAATGGGTAATTGCTACACCATTTTTTCAGACTTACCAATCTGGAACAAAATGGGTCATTGACCCCGGATCCGACCTCGTACTGACCGAAATCCCTAAAGCTCCACAGCATAAGCACCACCACCACCACCACCACCATCCTCTTCCTCATCACCACTTTCTGCCACCACGAAGACAGTAAATACAGATAAAAAAAGACCTATAATTTGTATATGTGAGTGTGCATGTGTGTGTGTGTGTGAGAGAGAGAGAGAGAGAGAGAGAGAGAGAGAGAGACGTGGTGGGGAGATATGGATTTCGGGTTTCAACGAACAACCTCCTCCTAAGCTTAGTCCCCAAACGCCAGCTCCCCTTACTGCCTACTTCGGCGAGACCGGCAATAACCACCCCCTGGCGTCCGACAAATTGCTGTGGCGCTTCCAAGCGACAATGATCCGTGAGGAGAGGGAGATCGACGGGAATTGACAAACAGGGGATAAAAGTGAATTGGTGGTTATGGAAGATTGTGCTGGTGGTGTTGGTGGATTAATATGGGGAGGGGATCGGCGGGAAGTGGAATGGTGGTGCAGGCGCAAGCAATGATGGATGGGGAGGGGAGATGGAGCCGCAGGTATTACAGTGGTGACCAGTGGTTGGGGAGGGTAGGGGAAAGGGATCGCCGGACTCAGCAAGTAGGGGAGAGGGATCAGTGGACCTAGTGAGTTGACTTATGAGTTTGATAGCCAGTTGGTTTTGTTAATTTTTTTTTTCAAGGACTTTTTCCTTATTTTACAGTTCAGTCCCTCATTTTGACCGCTTAACGATCAATATTGGGGAAATGGACCAAAAAGATCAGGAAACCATAAATCAGTGAACAAGATTGAAATATGGATGCATAGCACGCGGAACGCACGCAATCCAAGTAGTAAAGGACCATTTTGTAATTTACACATTTCATGCGTTTCAACATAAGCCCCTAGGTGCTAGGGAGATGTTGTCACTCAAACTCAATTTCCTGATCATGCACACTATTTTCAAAAGCTTACAAAAACTTACCTGACCAGAAGTACCTCTTACCTTATGAAGCTTAAACAATACTATGAAGATAATCATAGAGTCAATAAGTATGCTTAGACAAGTCAAGTTCAACGTGTGCACAGGAACTCGCCAAAAGTCCAGGGGGGGAAATCCAACAAAATAGAGTAACTTGAAAGAACTTACTTTGGCAATTACGAGATCCTCGAAAGTGAGCGTGTGATCACCACGCTTCCGCGTGACTAACTCAAACATTCTGTCGGCAAGAGGGCCACGAACTCCAATGTATTCCTGAAGATTGAAAATCACACAAAGAACGTAAACGTGCAATTTGAGATCGGAATTTGGATGAGAGCTTATTTTAAGCAAATCGATCGAGCAACCTTGAAGACAGAGGGGGAGATGTGCCGGCCATTGCTTTGCGATTGGGCGGCGAGGGAGACAAACAGGGATTTAAGGTCTTCAAGTTCCTTCTGAGTGAAAGCTCTGAATGAAGGAGGAGTAATAGGAATTTGCTCAATTTTCAAGCCATAGGCGTGCTTAAGCGTGTATGTTATGCATGTGAAGGCAAAGACGAATATAGAAAGGGAAACCTGGTAGCGGAGACGAAGCGAGGATCGGCGGCAGGTGAGTGGGCGTTTCCCATCGTCTCGCCTCTCTCTCTCTCTCTCTCTCTCCCTCTCTCCCCACTGATTTGGTATATGCTGCTGTGACGGATTGTCGTTACCCGCCACGCCAATTTATATGATCGGGATGTTACCTGTGCAAATGTTTTTACCCAAATATAAACCTATTTTTAACGAAAAAAAAGTTGAAAAAACATATAAAGAACAGAAATCGTATATTATTTATTTACAAAAATAAATAAATATTTTTTTCGTGGGATGCAAACGAGGGGTATACTGATATCGATGGAACGAATGTTTCACGTCGACGACTTGCACTTTTCAAGTAAGTATAAGTATAGTTCGATATAAATATTGATATATCTTTAATTATTATTAGAAATGTTCATATATAGTATTTTTATGTACTCCCCCTTTGTTCCACATAATTTATCAACTCCTTTTGCATGCAGATAAAAGATTTAAGTGATATATTGTGTGTCTTGCATTCCACCCTTTAAAAGAAGGGAAAGAAAGTGGGTCAAGAGAGAGAAAATGGGTTAGTAGATTAAGTTTGCAGGAGATCTCTAGATAAAAGTTGTGCCTTCTCTCTAGAACACACAACATCAAATGCGACGATCATCAAGGCAAAAAGGACCTCCAAGAAACCCTTTTGCAGACGAATTTGTGGGGGAAAGATCGGCAAAACGTGCATAACAGTAAAATGGGTTATGGAAAGGAAGAGGCTCTTACAGGTATGACAATAGCACTGGGGTCACAGCAACTCAAAGATGTTGGGGATCTGAGGCCGGAAAATATCCCGGTGACTGGTAGCTATAGGAATTCGAAGACGGATTCAAGTTCAGATTCGGATCGGGATGAAATGATGATGGAAATTACGAAATTAAGAAATCAAATGGAAGAAATGAGAAAGGAAAATCGGCAATTAAAGGAAGAAATCAATAAAAACAAGGTAGATTGTGTGAATCAAGGAGATAAAAATGCAGTATTGAAGATGTCGGAGAAGATCTACATGGAGAATAGCAATCGATTTGAAGACCGCATTAAGGCGACATTGGGCGAAGTAGATGATGGGCAGTTAATGTAGATGAAGGCGGGTGAAAGACAATCGCCCGAGTCAACTCAAGGCCACGTCACTACGCCAAGTAAGCATATAAAAAATGAAGTGGATTTTTCTGAATTTCCCCCCCTGACTTCAAAAATCCAATTGAGAAGATGGGAGAAAATAATAAGATGCAACAGAAATCATATGCCACAATTCTTCATCCTAATCGAGAGTTTAATTTGGCCAATTGACTCGATTTCATTCCACCACAGGAAGTGAGGGGAAGGAAAGGGGTTGTGTATACAGAGGATGATGTGAATGAGGAAGTCAAAGCATGGCAACATGCAGTTGTTGTTTATGTAATTGGAGCACGACCTCCATTCCATATAATGAGGAATTTATTGGAAAGAAGATGGGGGTAAATTTGGAGTATTCTCACTAAGTTTGTTACAACTGGGAGTGTTTGTGACTAAGTTTGATAACAATATTGCACAAACACAGGTGATGGAAAATGGACCTTGGTTTTTTTTTTTTTTTGACAATAAACCATTAATCATTAAACCGTGGAATCCTGGAATGTTGATTGCAAAAGATGAATTAAGGACAGTGCCTGTATGGATCAAATTAAAACAATTACCATTACAATTTTGGTCAGTAAAAATGTTAAGCAAGATTGTGAGTTCAATTGGGAAATCTTTGTTTTATGGACAGCATGACAGCCACAAAGGAAAGATTGAGTTATGCAAGGGTGTGTGTTAAAATAACTGTTGATGGCATGTTTCCTGACAAAATTCCAAGAAGGGACCAGATGAGCACATAATGGAGTTAAATGTAGAATATGAATGGATTCCTATGAAATGTAAGCAATGCAATATGTTTGGACATAGAGAAGTCAACTGCTACAAAAAGCAAGCAAAGGTTTGGAAAAAAAAAGGAGGAACATGGCGGCATGGTGGTATCTCCAAGGGAAATGCTGAGGGCAAGAAACTCAGCAAAAGGAAAAGGCAACACCTGGTAAACAGCGAATACAAAAATCAGCACTAATTGAGACTGCTAACTGATATGCATATCTTTCAATGGGTGAGGAACATGTTGATTCAATCTCTATAGCCAGTCAAGAGGATGATATGCATATAAAAGATAAAAATGATACTGAGATACCAAAGAGAAGTAAGAGTAAGAACATCGCATTGATAGAAGATCATGTAGCCAAAA
The DNA here is from genome assembly GCA_033070095.1 of Escallonia herrerae. Lineage (NCBI taxonomy): Eukaryota > Viridiplantae > Streptophyta > Magnoliopsida > Escalloniales > Escalloniaceae > Escallonia > Escallonia herrerae. The sequence continues at coordinate 134,517 of JAVXUP010001054.1, read as the reverse complement.
ATGATAACAAACAGTTAAGTGATGGAACAGCAAAATCTGTTGTGTGAACAGATCAAATGCCAGGACTGGCAACAACGTTAGGCAGAAATGACCTTAATAGTAAGTTGGAATATAAGTGGTTTTAATAACCCTATAAAGCAAGCTGAAGTTAAAAAGGTCTTGAAGATGCACAAAGCTGAGGTATTTGGATTAATGGAAACTAGAGTGATAGCTGAATTAATACAAAAAAATCACCAAAAAATGGAGGAAAAATTGGTGTTTTGAGTATTCTCTGAAAAATAAAGGAGTGTCAAGGTTGTGGTTTGGATAGGATGATGGGATTGTACATGTTGATATTGTGGCTAAGTCCTCCCAACATATCATAGGAAAAGTCACACAAAGAAAGCATGGTGGCATTTACTATGAAACATTTGTATATGCCAACAATAAAGGTGAGAAAAGAAGAAATTTATGGCAAAACTTAGAGAGGGATGCAAGTACCATGGGGAATGAACCCTCGATGGTGTCTGGAGACTTTAATGTGGTAAGGTATACTTATGAAAAAGTAGGAGGGACATGCATTCATAGAAGGGATGTGTTTGAATTCAATCAGTGTCTAAACAATTGTCAACTAGAGAACATGAATACCAGAAGTATGCTATATACATGGAGTAATAAAAGGGAAAATAAGCTGATTATGGGAAGACTAGATAGAGCTCTACAGAATAGTGGGTGGATGGAAAACTATCCTAACACACAAGTAGATATAAATGTGCCAGGCATTTCAGATCATGCATTGCCTACTATACAAATAGAACTCAACCAAGTGCAAGGAAGAAGACCATTCAAGTTTTTCAATTTCTGGATGCATCATGGCAAATTTAAGGAGATTGTAATGAAAACATGGGGAACAGAGGTGAAGGGGGATGCATGTCATAAGTTGAATGCAAAGTTGAAACTACTAAAACCTGAGCTCAAAAAGCTAAATTAAGAGTGTTATAACAATATATCAGCTAGAGCAGCAGATAAATTCAGAGAACTCTCAGAAGTCCAGAAGGCCATCAAGCAGCATCAAGATTATTTCCTAATCACTAAGGAAAAGGGGATACAGAGGCAGTACTATTAATTAGCACAAGTTGAGAAGGCTTTTTATTTTCAAAAAGCAAGAATAAAGAAGATTGAACTTGGTAATGGGAATACTAAATATTGTCATAATAAAATGCAGGTGCATAGGTCTCATAATAAAATCCTATCCATCAAAAAGGAAAATGGGGAGTTGATAGAGGGGCCTAAAGAGGTACACAAGGTGGCTATTGATCACTTTCAAAACTTTCTAGGAACTGCAATCCCTGTGAACCAGCATACTATGAAGAGGCTAATGGAAGTTATACAAAAAGGAATCCCAAGTCAGGAACAAACCTTACTAAGTGCACCTGTCAATGAACAAGAAATACAAGCTGCAACGTTCTCACTGAAAACTAACAAGGCGCAAGGCCCTGATGGATATACCTTAGAATTTACCAGCAAAACTGGGAGATGGTAAAAAAGGATGTGATGGCAGCAGTTAAGGATTTTTTTTGGAAAAATCACAAGGCCCTGATGGATATACCTTAGAACTTTACCAGTTCTTCAACAACACTGCACTGACACTAATACGTAAAATACGCCACCCTGACACAATAAAGGACTTCAGGCCTATTGCCTATTGCCTATTGTAATGTGGTATACAAGTGCATCTCAAAAGTGTTGTGTGTTAGGCTTAAGAAGGTACTACCACAGCTTATCAGTGCAAGGTAATCTACATTTGTAGAAAATAGAAATATTGCTGATAATATTCTATTAATGCAAGAGCTAGTCAAGAATTATCACAAAGAAGAAGGGCAGCCAAGATGTGTACTAAAAATTAATCTACAAAATGCCTATGACTCAGTAAGATAGGATTTTTTTTGCAAAAGATGATGGAAGTTATGCAGTTCCCAAGACAGTTTATTGAATGGATTATGAAATGTATCACCACAGCTAGATTCTCAATCAACTTGAATGGAGGCATGGATAGCTACTTTGGCTGTAAAAAAGGACTAAGGCAAGGTGATCCTATCTCACCTTACTTGTTCTTGTTGGTTATGGAGAGATTTGCAGGAATCATGGACTTCTATTCTAGTCAAGATACATTCAAATATCATCCAAAATGCCAAGACCTACAGATAAGTCATCTTTGTTTTGCTGATGACTTATTCTTATTGGCAAGGGCTGACAGCAATACATTGACTCTTATAAAGAAAGCTTTACAAGAGTTTGAAGAATTATCAGGTTTGGCTTTTAATCTGAACAAAACCTCTATGTACATTGCTGGTAGTGATGAGAGACACATTGAAGAGCTAGCTAACATCACTGGTATCTCAGTTGGTAAGTTCCCTGTGACATATCTAGGGGTACCCCTCATTTTCACCAAACTTTAGTATAAGGACTGCACTGTTTTGGTTAGAGATTGATACAAAAGATCACAAGCTGGACCTCCAAATACTTCTCTTATGCAAGTAGGGTGCAATTAGCTACATCAGTATTACTAAGCATGCAAGTGTACTGGTGCAACATATTTATTCTGCCTAAGAAGATAATCAAGATTATGGAAAGTAAAATCAGAGCATTTATTTGGCATGGGAAGGATATGAAATGTATAGGGGCCAAAGTATCATGGAAAGAGGTCTATTTACCCAAAAGTGAAAGAGGTTTAGGAATTAAAAGACTTGAGGAATGAAATAGAACAGCAATTTGCAAACATTTGTGGGACTTGGCCAACAAAAAGGACTCTCTGTGGGTAAAGTTGTGCATAGTTATAAAAGGTCAACATCTCTGGACATTTCAAGCACCAGTCACCTTATCATGGACTTGGAGCAAACTATTAAAACTAAGGAAGACATTACTGAAGCTTTGTACATATAAAGTGGGTGATGGCAAAGAGATTTGGTTGTGGAAGGATAAATGGTTACCCTGTGGGGTTCTGATTCAGAAATATGGACTGGGAATTACATATGATTCTGGCCTTGGAGTGAATGCAAAAGTTGCAGAAGTCATTGTGAATCAAAATTGGAGTTTGCCTACACCCAGGTCCCTAGCTTTAAAGGAAGCAAACTGCATTATCAACTTTATGTCAACTCCTAGACTTGGTAGTAGAGAGGAAATAACCTGGGACATGCAACCCAATGGGTAGTTTACCATTAAATCTACCTGGAATCAACTCAGGACTAAGGCAAACAGGGTGAAATGGTGGAATGTCATGTGGTTCCCTGGTAACATCCATTGATGCTTTATGATCATGTGGATGCTATGCAAGAATGGGTTGAGAACCAAAGATAAGTTGAAACAATGGAACATGTTGCAAGATGATAACTGTGAGTTATGCTCTAATCAGCAAGAGACAAGAGATCATCTCTTCATTCAGTGCACGTATGATAGGGGAGTGTGGTATGCAATCCTAAGTAAGCTAGGATTGATGGTACCATTGAACAATTGGGAGCAATTTCTAGATTATGCAGCCAGACATATAAGAGGGAAAAGCTTTAAATCAAGATTACACAAGCTAGCTATTACTGCAGTTATATATGGAGTGTGGCAGGAAAGGAATGTAAGAATTTTTAAGCATGTGCAAACAAGCCAAGAAAGGTGTTGTCAAGTGATTCAACACTGGATAAAATGGAGAGTAAGTAGTTGGATGAATATATTACCTACTGCTGGAAATATAAAGCTCTGTACAGATTGGGGAATATCTAAAAGAATCTTTCAACATTGAATTATGATCAGGTGGGCTGTAATTAGTTAATTGCTAGAAGTTTAAAGTTACAGCTTAGCTTTTGTGTGTAGCTAGTGTAATTCTACATGTATATAAGTAGAAGTTGTATAGCATTGATTTGTAAAGTGAACAACTATATTCTTTTTGAATGAAATACAAAGGACTTTGACCAAAAAAAAGAAAGGAAATGGGTTAGTAGTAGAAGTGTCAATGGGTCGAGGCTTGGGCCGGCCCAGCGGGCATGACGTGAAAACGGGCCGGGGGCGGGCCAGACAGGGTGGAAATCGAGTCTGGCCAGATGAATGGGATATCTAGGCCCAGTCCAAGCCCTGGCCCTAGGCCCAATATTTAAGGCCGGGCTTGGGCTTGGGCCGGCCTGGGCCCCTTTTTTCAAAAATTCTTTTTATTCAAAAATTTTAAATTGATGTTTACTATTATGTAAGCAAATTGTAATATAGTACTATGACTATTAATATATGTGTATGCAAGCAACTAAAAATGTCGAGACACGCACATATATATGTAGTAATATCTGTGTAGACAATAATATTTCTAACATTCAAATATTCAAAAAAAAAAATCTTAATTGGTTTACTAATGCTAGGACCTAAAATGTCGTAATTTTTAATCCCTTTTTGGTCTAAAGATATGTATGTCCAAATCTTTTTATCAAGTTAACGTTAAAGAAATTACACCAAACTCATTCTTTCTTTTCTTTTTTTTTTTTGTTAAAATGTCGTTTATATACTAAAGAACAATATGCAATGTACATCATATATGGTAGAAGGTAATAATAATTGATAGAGTTAAATTGAAGATAAATTTGTTCATAGACCCTCCTCCTTTTATCCGGACTTGGGACCACAAAAGATCAAAATGTCCCTTAAAACTAGCCGTTTATAGTTGTTAGGAGGGTATAAGTGTAAAAAATTTAAAAAGAGTTGTTAAAAAATAGTATAACGAAAATACCCCCCAAACTAGCCGTTATATAGCTCTTATAGGGGGGAGGGGGTAAAAGTGAAATTTTTCAAAATTTGGCGAATCTAGCCATTGGGGGGAAAGGGGGGAATCGAAATGTTTGAAAAGTGTGGGGCCTGCCCAAAATTCGGACCAGAAAAAGGCCTGTGTGTAGGGCCAGAAATAGGGTCTGCATTAAGATGAAAAATTAAGCCAAAAGAAGGCCAGTTTTGGGGCCAAAAGAGGACAGGGTAGGGCCAGCCCTAAAAACCGGGCCAGGGCCTAAAAAATGGGTAGGTTTTGGCCAGCCCGTTTTTTAGGGCTTGACCCAGACTTTTTAGGGCGGGGCTAGGCCTGAATAATTTTGGGAAAAAATGTGGCCTGGCCCTGGCCCAAGGCCCTAAGGTTAGGGCCTGTACTATTCACTTTTCGGGGTGGGCCAGCCCGGGCCAAAAAAGGGCCAGGTCAGGCCAGCTTGCCAGCCGCTGGCCCTTTTGACACCTCTATTTAGTAGAGTGTTAAATGTGAAAAGAGAACTGAAATAAAAAAGTATAAGAAAGTGGACCAGTCGATAGAAAAATGAGTTGATGGAGATTTAAAATGAAGAGAGAAATAGAATAAAAAAAAGTATAAAAATGATAAATATGTAAAAGTACCTACATAATCTTTCTTACTTTGAAAATTAACAATTTTAATGGGACGACACAAAAAGAAAAGTTAATCAAATTATGTGGGACGGAGAGAGTATTAAATAATAACAACTGCTTAAATCATGTGCCGTATTTTTGTGTAGCGAATAATAATTACGGTTTATACCAAAGAAGCAAATGTGAAATGATTACATCAGTCAACTTGATTTTTATTTTTAAAGTTATCATAAATTTGGACGTGCGAAAAAGAAAAGAAGATAATGAATGATTGCTTTCAATTATTCTTATCATTTGCATAAATTTTGAGATGGTCTATGTTGGACCAACAATGCATAGGACCTGTAAAGCATTTAAGGAGGACCCATTATTCGGCATATGCCCGAGTCATACGCTCAATTATTCTCCCACAAGATAGGTTAGAGGAAGTGAGACGGTAAGGTCGACCAACTTGTAATGATTTGATATATAAAAGCACAAACGGAAGTAATTGGGAGCTCAGAGTTGAAAAGCAAGAAAGTTGGCTTCTAACAAAGTACTTAGTGGCTAAGTTTTCTGAAATATGAGGTTAGAAATAGTTAGAGTGAAAAAATTAGCCTTCATTTATACTATCTTTACATTTATAGTATAATACGAGGGATGATTCACATTGAGCGTAAAAAAAATCAGTATTTTTTAGCACTAATCTAGTAATTCACGTCATGCAATGGATGGTTGAGATGTCTTTTTTTTCTTTTTCTTTTTTTGGATTCTCACTTAACCGCACATAAGAGGGGTGGTCAGTATCAATTTCAAAAGTGTCTTGCACGATTGGATGGTAACTGGGTGTATCTTTCTCTCTCCAGCTAGATCTCTCTCAGCCCACTTTTGCCAGACTCATCTTCTTTTTTTCACTTGACTGATGATTGATTTTTCTCTTTCAAGATGTTAAACCTCGTTTCATGTTATTTCTAGTACCCATGGATTTCTCATTTATAACCTTATAAAGCCACCCATTTCTTTCATCGTCGTCACTGCTCGTCTCTCTATTCCCAATGACGCCGTCGCCACTGTTGCTGTGCAGCATAGTGAGTTCATGAAGATAAAATAAACTAGACTTGGAATAGAAACTCAAGACAAGATTTCAATTTGAAAACAAAGATCATGACAAAAGTTGCAGCAAAACAAGGCAAATTTGGAAAGCAAATTTGAAATGAGATGATCACATAAAGCATCTTTGTACAATGAAAAGATATATGGATGGAAAAAGAGAGATTTAAAATACGATCAACCACCGTCAACAATCAACCTATTAGATCATTGGCCTCTTGGGATACAACTCAACGACCACTGTTCGTTGAACCCATTACAGGTTATTTGCCAATGGGCTATCAAATAATAAATCAACCACCACCGGTAATAATTTTGGTGATCATAGTGTGGGTGTAGTGGTGGTTGGCCGTGGGTGTAGTGGTAGAATGATCGTGGTGGATGGTTTTGGGAATGGTGGTGGTTTTGGCAGTGAAAACAGTGGTGGTTGACCGTTGATAAGATGGTGCTTGATTGCAGGGATGATGGGGGTGGGTGGTCGTGGTTACAATGGCGGTTGGTTGTTGTGGTGATGGTGGTAGGTGTGGGAGGTAATGGTTGGATGTTGGCATGAACAAAATTTGGGCGAGACAAAGGGAGAAGCAGTGATTAGAGAAGGACATTTTTGGAACAATTGCTAGTCGCTTCTATTAGCAGGGGTTAGCCGAAGATTCTTGAAAAAAATATCATCTCAATTTATGACGTGGACGCCTAGAATGCGCCTACACACGCGTGCGCGCGTACATATATTTGTTCATCGCTAAGCATGTGTAGCAATAATCACGAATTAGATATATTGATAAGTAAAAAATATAGCGTGGTCTTGAATTAATGACTCTGACCATTGAGGACCGTCGATATATGTTCATAATCTAACAATATTAATTGGTTCCGACAAACTTTCGTAACTACATAATATGAGTCATGCTAACACATGCTCGAGGCAAACCCTAAACATCACAATGCTAACTACCTACACTTTTATGGATATTAGAATAAGTAATTTAAATGTTTCTCTCAAAATCCACTTGAGCAATATATTGATGTTAAATACTTGTCAAGTTTGAAATTATGTTACTCAAATATCCTTAAAATAGAATATTAACACATGACCGTTCCTATAGCCCCACAATTCTAAAAGTGTATATTTTTTGAAACATGTCAACAGAATCGCTTTTTTAAATAAATGAATGAACATAGTTTTTCAAAAGTAATACATGACAACTACGTCAAAAGAAAGAAAATAAGAAACAGTATGTTAAATTTTTGTGTCTATTGTACATACAAACCGACTGAAATTATATGTAAAACTGCTCGCCCACTAAATATTTGTTACTTTTCTAATCTGCTACATAGATGAGTTAGTGGGTACTATGAGCCCTCTATCCCAATGGAATGGGAGCAATAATTTCCCTCATGGCTAAAGGGTTTTTTTTTTTCTGGTTCTCTTATAATTATACATGTATCTAGAGAGAAGAGTTGTAAATAATATACTGAGTACATACTAATTTTCTCCATGAATGGTATGTACTGTAATCGGTATTATCTCGAATTGTTATTGATCATATACTTTGTGCAATACTCATTCATCAACAAAATCAAGAAAAATATATAACAATAAAATAGAACTCGGTTCTAGGTTCTTGCAATGTATAGATTAGCTAAGCTTGTACTATATAAAAAAAAAGTTGTCTTGTATGAGGATTGTCCTAACGAAATAACTTTAAGAAATTAATTGATCACAAAGAAATTCTTGCGCACAAGCAAAAGGGAATTCTCATTAACTGGTCATAAATAGATTCTTAAAATGACATTGATCGCAGACTAGATGTTCGACACCAAGCCAATAGGCAGAATTCTTGTTGCAGTGTGTTATTAAAACAAAAAAATGTTCCATGTCTATTATTTCCCTCGTAGCTCCTTCTATATATGAAGGAGCTCTCAATTGGATTATGCCTCTAGAATAGTTATTTGTTCTCATACAACTTGAATTACATCCTTTCTTCACTGAGTTGTTTGTTTTATAATATGGGGCATCGATATGAGGAGGATGGCCTACGAATTATGATTACTGGCCAAAGAGGATGAATGTCGCTCGAGTAGGGTCTGTCGTGTCTGGTCGAGTCTTGTCCGTCGTGTCCATGTGCATTGCATTTGATTTTCTTTTGATATTGATGATTTTAATGATTTGTATTTTAATGATGTTTGCCTTTACGACCATGGATTTCGGGTCCATTTGCATAGTCGGTCGGTCAGTCGGTCCAGTCCATGAGGAGGTGGCAGTAATGTTGTTCTGTTGGGCCTTAAAGCCGCTTAGTCTAACGAAAGAAAAATTATCATTTGACAATTATGCTGATGTCGAAAATTTATTGACTACTCTTGATTCATTGCTATCGTTGAGATGATTATTATTCCTCCAAGTCCTTTGAATCATTTATACACGACACTCCTTGTGTTGTCTTTACTGGGCGATTTGCGCTCATTCCTTATGTTGTATTGTGCAGGCTATAAGGTTGATCAAGGAGAACCCTCTAGAAAAAGAGAAGAAAAACAAGCTAGAAAAAGTTGAGCAATGGGATAAGTTGTTTGAGGTAAGACCCGCTATAAATGGTGGGATAAAGATTGAGTTGCGAGATAGGCTGATAAGAGTCTTACGACTACAGTCGTATATTAGGTTATAAACATTCATGTTGTTTAAAGACCTGTAAGTCTTCCGCTGCAGTACGATGTATGTTTGTAAGAAAATTTTTGTAAGGACGCATTTTGGAGCGTCTATTGATGATGTATGAGTATGAAGATGTAGTTACTCTGTATTCAGCACAGGGTTTTGAATGTGATTATGATCAATAACTCAACCCGATGATGTCACCTGGGTTAAGGGTGTTGCACCATTCCATCCTCCGTAGCACACACTCTCTTACTCACTATCACACATTTGCACCTCCATTTACGCACCATACCCAATAACACACATAACACATAGTACACACACGCGCACGCGCAGAGATAGTCGTGGCAGCGCCTCTCACACACCTCACGAAACCCACTCACACGCTCCCTCACACCCACCATTACACACATAAATACCCACACACATTCACTACTATAGCAGTAGCAGTGCACACACTTGACTCCATGATTTTCAAAACACATCTTCACCTTATAGCCCTCCCTGAATTCATGCCAGCACGTAGCACACACACGTTTCATACTTTGTCATCTTCCTACACAAAAACACACGACACACACATATTTACACCATGTAATCTTCAAATCCCAGAACCCACGACACACACACACACATTGCACAACCTGAAATCTTTATCCACACACATGTTGTGAAATGTGTGTGTACTGTGGGAATTGGAATATGTGTAAATATGAGTGTGTCATGTGTTTTGGTGTGCGAAGACTATAAAGTGTGAAATATGTGTGTGCTGTATGTTGGCATGAATTCAAGGAGGGGTATAAGGTGAAGAGTTGTGTGAAAATTACACAGTCAAGTATGTTCACTACTGCCATAGGAACAGTGAATATGTGTAGGCATTTGTGTGTGTAATGGTGGGGGGTGAGGGAGTGTGTGAGTGGGCTTGTAAGGTGTGTGAAGGGGCTGCCATGGGTGTCCATGAGTAAGTATGTGTGTGTGTGTGTGTTTGCGTGTAAGAGAGTGTGTGCTACAGAGGGTGAAGTGGTGTGTGTAATACTATGTTTTTTAGTTTGTGAATCATGGTGACTAAAAGTGAGTGCAGTGCGTGAGTTTGTGATTGTGTGTGTATGTATCAACTTTAAGGATAACCTTTGTCACCTGTGCTGCACAAAAGAGGAAATAGAAAATTATTTCCTCCTCCTCTTCTCCTCAATCCTCCATCTTCTCTCAGTTTTGGCTTTGCACAATGGTAATCCTAAGTGTATCTCAACAAGGATGTTATTTACTCCTTTGACTAATACTTAGAGAATCGTTACATTCCCCATTTTATAGAAGAAGAGATCCAAACGACAGTCTTCCAGTTATATCCTCTTAAATCTCCAGGCTTTGATGGTACCTTACCAGTTTTATAACAGAAGTGCAGGATATTTATGAACCAATTTATCACATTGGCAGTCCTATCCTTCCCTTATTCAGGATACCATTTTTAGAAGTCAACCGTACTCTTATTACTCTCATCCCTAAATCCTGTTAACCGACTAGGCTTGGAGACATTGGACCTATCAGCCTGTGTAATACAATCTACAAATTTATAGCTAAAGTCATGTGCAATTGCCTATAAGTTGTAATGTCTTCCCGAATTCTCCCTTCCCAAAAATGCTTTTACCAAGGAAAGATATATCTACAACAACATGCTTATTGCTCAAGAAATCTTGAAACAAAATTTATTTATATAAGGGAGATAGTACTGTTATCAGATCTCTTAAAATGGATATGAGTAAGGCTTATAACCGTCTTGAATGAGACTTGACGATTTTAACTCAATTTGGCTTTCCTCCAAGTTTTATCAAATTAGTCATACAGTGTATCACTACAAACTCTTACTTAGTCTTAATAAATGGATGTCCCACAATGTTTTTCATCTCGTCTTGCAAAATCAGACAAGGAGACCCCTTATCCCCTATGTAGACACCCTATTTTTGTAGTCTTTTTATTTTTTATTATTTTAATTATTAGGACTTATGAATAATTATTGGGACTATTTTACTATTATGAGCGAAGGCCTAATAGTGTAATAAACTTAATCTATTTAATTAAGTCAAATAATTAATCCAGTCCAGTCCACTAATCCAGTCTAGTCTAGTAATCGGATCCAGTCAACTCCAATTAGATGAGTTCAGTCCATGTTAGAAGATTGAGATTTACTTAAATAATTGAGGATTATTTTATGATTTATCCTTGATGCATGCAATTAATCTTTGATTTATATCAAATGTGGCGATAATTCTCAAATCTGATACATCCCATCTAACTAGAGATAATTATAGAATTAGGGACAGATAATGTCCTGATATTCAGGAGAAGATATTGAATTACGATGGGATGAACTGGCTGCATTTAGACAAAACCGGCCAGTTAGTTGATTTTTCTCATTTTGCGATTTCTATCAAGTATTTTGTTTTACCACCAAATAACATATTGAGATGGTCATCTTTATATTTTCTAGCACCTCATACCTCTATAAGTAAATGTCTTTGGGCTACATCTCTAGAAACTCACCTTTTTTTGTCTCTAGAGCTTTTATATCATTTCTTCCTTAGAAATGGTAGATCATCTCTAAGGCAAAATTTAGCACTTCATACTTCATTTTTCCATACTTGTAAGTCCATAAAGCATTCCCGAGTCTTTTAGGCAAGTGCATTCTCAAGATATATTTATATCTTTCTAGACTAGTTTAGGTTATAGTAATCTAGAGCATCTCCCGTAGCTGCTTCCCATTCCAAATATCAAACTATTAAAAAAGAGTCTTTCATTTCATTTCTCAATATTATTCGAGTCAAAGATCAAAATGTAGGCCGCCACTTATTCGAACTACGATGGTTTGATTATGGTTTGTTCGACCGGATACGTAAGCCATTTGACCACTGCTGTCGAATTCAACCCCATAACATAGAATTAGAGCTAGGGTGAGTTTTATTGTAGGTTTATGTGTTTAAGGCCAAGAATGATTAAAAAAAAAGTAGAGACCGATTAGGATATGATGGGTGCCTAATACCTCCCCGTCATGTAACTTAGTCTTCGAACATTTTAGAGTCCTTTTAGGATTTTTCTTATATTCATTTTTGTTTAGTAAAAGAAGATAAAAACTCCTAATTTTAGAAAAAATTTCGGGTTTAGAATTTTTTTGAGCCGTTTCGCTACAGTGGCAACTCTTGTGGACTAAAAATAAGAGGTAGACTTGAAAATTTCTTATTGCTCTTTGGCCTTTGGTGTTTTCTTTCTTTTGTTATAACATTTATAATATGCTATAACTGTGGTAATTGTGCTTTTATTTTGTGTCTCACATATGCGCACGATTGTCCCAAACCCACCCACTTGAGGGCAAAGGCTGAAACCCCCGGACTTCCTAGTTATTAGGGGCGAATTCGACTGTATTCTCAACTCCAAGGCCTAGCAGCAAAGAGCCTTCTGGTCTCTTGGTATATTAAAAGACTTTTCTACACATACCTATGGTCACTCATTATTAATTACCTAAGTTACAGGTGTGAGGTATATCGTACAAGTCAAGCCAACGGAGTGACCTTACACTTGGCATTAAGAGAAGAAACCAAACACCCAAACCATTTCAATGGTCTACCCTTTTTTGGGAGAATACCTATTCGGCCTACGTCATACTGGTAGGATAAGTAGCCGATATTATAAATTATAACTGGTATTCTTGCTAAGAGGGTAGCCTCTGACCAACTAATCAATTTTTTTGAATAGGCAAAGGTGGATGCTTAGTCAGTATATGAAATCCTTATAAATTCAAAGTGGCTGGTTTATAGCCGAGATTCCAAACCATCGACCAACCGCTGGTTTACACACCAGGTTACCAAACATTTAGTTAGAATCCTGTCTACCTCATAATTTAAATAAAAAAATCCAAATTAACCTCATTAACCAACTGGCCGGTTAACCCGCAAGGTTACTGGATGGTTAGCCAAAACCCTGAGGTCAGTCAATTCCCTATTCCCCTAGGGGCATAGACCTGTTAATTCTATATATTTCTTATATGCTTAAAATTTTAAACTCTTTAAAAAGGTAAGAAACACTGGTATCAGGATTCATCCAAGAAACTCACACGAATCTCAATGGCCGAAGAATTTCATCAGATTGTAGATTTGGTCTGCATCCTTACTAAACTACAGAATGATTTTTAGACCGGTTTCTTAGCCCTGGTAAATTAGCATGTAAGGACCAGCATGGATGTCAAAAACCTTAAGAAGAAGGGTAAAAAGGAGTAGAAGGATGAGTCTAAGATTGAAAAGAAAGAGGATAAGAAGAAAGCTAAGTTTGGATGGCACTATGAGTCAGAGGATGATGAGGGAAAACCCATCGCTCTAGAATGGAAGGACAAGTTGGCCGTACTTGAATCCCTGTGGTCCCTGATGGACCTCAGTGCCCTCACCTTGAACACCGAAGATCGAGTTTCAAGTTTAGGATGCCCGATATGGACAAACTCGAAGGAACCATTGATTCCAAGACTCATGTTAAAATGTACATTTATGCTTTGGGCCCCTTATGGAGTCAGCAAAAACTAGCTGATCTCATTCTTTCGTCGTACCTTGACGAGAGCTGTCTCAAGATGATGGTTCCTCACCATAGATAAAGCTCGAGTACGAACATGGGAAGATGTAACATGAGAATTTGTGAACCAGTATCAGTACAATGTGGATTTAGATATCACCCAGAGATATTTGAAAACCACCAAGCTGGAGAAAACAAAGTCTGTGTTCGCATTCATAATGAGAAGGAGGAGTAAAGCTGCTTAAATGGTCAACTGCCCCACAGTAGAAGAGCAAGTCAACATAGTGAAGAATAATCTATTACCGGTATACCATAAATATATCTCTGAACACTATCACACATGTTGATGGGATCTCTAATGCAAATTGAAGATGTTTTCAACAATGGGACAATATCTTGAAAGACAAGGTCCAAAGGTTATCGAGCCAGTATGAGGAACTCCAATGCCTAGCTGAAGCCTGCCAATACTAATAATGTCAACAATGTTTGAGCGCAGCAAGTTGTGTCCTGGAAAGTCAGCATTGAATTAAGGTGGAAGTTTACCCCCTTAATTGCTCTATTGCACGAAGTGTTTGAGCAATTGCTGCAGATGAGAATGATCTCTAAGTTACCGCTTATTCTATGACGACCGTGATATCCGAAGGTATGATATTCAAATATTTTATGTGTACCACTAAGGAAAAGGCCATCCTATGGGGAGATGCATAACCTTTTGACATGTTATCCAAGACCTTATTGATAAGGGTGAAGTCTTCTTTCTATTCAAGCCCAGCATGAAAAGAAACCATTGCCAGCTCATAGGGTATAACCATTGATAATGTTCAGCAAGTGCTAGACCCTTCTACACTCATAACACCAGTTGGTCAATATCTAGATGTTTCGTATATTTCTGTTCAAGATCCCTTGCTATAGTTTTGTAATGTAATCTCTTGGTAGGAATTGGTGGAAGGTGAAGCTTTAGCTGTGGAGGAAGAAGACCATGACAAGGATACATGTTTTGTATCGAACCCAATACTGCTGTGTCATATTTCACAAGGTCTAGTCAAGCTTAGTAGACAACCTACCAGCCACACCTTTCTCATATTCTATCAGCTAGATGATGAAGTGTTAAGAAAAAAGAAGAAGACTCAAGGCAACATTTCTATTTGGGGATTGTTGTCCACTTCTTATTCTCGTAGATATGCCTTGATTAAACTGCTTAGCAAGGTCCAAGTCCCTATACAAACCCCACCGATGAGTTATCTCATGTGCTCGGGCTATTCATTATGGAAATGTTCTTATATTCTCCAAAGCTGATCTTCTAAAGATAGGACCAAGCCATAATGAGCCGTTCCACATCACCACGAGGGCTCTTAATAAGAGGGCCAATTTAATCCTCATCAATAATGGTTTTGCCCTTAATGTTTGTCCTCTACGAACTGTTTAAGCTCTCTGTATTGATCCCTCAAAGTTCAGTCTTTCCAGCTAAGCAGTGAGAGCCTACAACAACACTAGATGAAAGTTCGTTGGTACGATTGAGCTTCCTATGGCAGTCAAAACCACTAATTTTGAGGTAGAGTTCCAGTTGTTAGATATTTTTGCCGCCTTCAACCTTTTGCTTAGAAGGCCATTGATTCATTCGGTTGGAGTGGTCCCTTCTACACTGCATCAAAATGTCAAGTTCGTACTTGACAGGTTATTTCTATAATCATGGGAGACTCCCAGCTATCCCAATATAGGACGAGAAGAAGATGAGAAGGACATAGTCACAATCCCGCATGACTCGCTCGACCTACTTTTTAGTACGTTTAAGATTGATATTCCGATATAGTGTTTGGAGTATCAAAAAATAAGTCTCGCTGTAGATTTTCTCAATTTTGCACCTTATAGCACCACCATAGTACTCCCCATGATGAGGAAACTCCATTATCTTCCTATAAAGGGTTTAGGCCATAATTACCAGATGCTTCCTAGCTTGCCTATTCTAGAGAACAAGGAAGACCAATTCAGCTTAGGATATAAGCTCACAAAGAAGGAGATGAATGAGGCCTTTAGGAAAATATCCTAGATCAAGAAAGCCAGGAAGAAGGACGGCTTGTAGACCTTCATGTTATGTATCCCACATTGAATGGATATCTTATCAAGGATGAAGAGAAAGGACCTACCTAGGAATTCCCTGAGCCAGTCTACAACATTGAGACTGGAAAGCTGATGAGTGGATGAGAGATCTTCTATGACTATGAGAGGGTGGAAGACGAAGAAATGCCAAGTCTGGTGGAGCCGAATAAGGATGGTGTCCCTGGTTGGATGGATTTCATGGAGCACAGAATGTGTAAGGATGCTTCATGTGTAAAAGTTGGACCCAACAAGAGGTAAATTCTGATGGCTATTTAGGCACGCATAGAAAAGATTATGTGAAAAAAATCAGAGCCAGCAACATTTGGAAGCGTTGGATGCTTTGACACCAAGAGAAAGGTGTCTGTAGAGAGGGCACACATGAATTTCTATGGATACGTCAATTGAACTGGAACTGGACTGAGAACAAAATTACAATAAGAAGGTATGCCATCCTCATATCGACCTAGACTGAAGGTTTCCACCCTTTAACAATGGACTTAGGCCGCGAAAAAGATTGCACGTGACTTTCACATACTAACTTGGACTAAGGGTTTGATACTCTTGGACTGGATCCGAATTGGGGAAATGTGAAATGTTCGTGACATACACGTACAAACCTGAATTGAGAGTTACATACCCTCAAACACAGACTTGGACTGAAAAATGGCTGCACCCTACAGCGGTTGCCTGCATACCCTCATCCATAAGGGATCAAGCCAAATGTAGTTCAACCCTGGATTTAGAAAAAAAAAATTACGCTATGTGATTCTTACGTACTGACCTAAATGGAGAATTAAATACCCTCAGACTCAAAACTGAACTGAAAAAAAAAAGTGATAAGAGCGTGACTGAAAAGTCATAGGAAAACTCATACTTTATTTTTCTTTTTATTATTTTAGAAATTTTTTATTATACACATATATATATATATATATATATATATATATATATATATATATTTCAATTTTCTTCTTCAAGATTAAGGGTTGGAGACAGAATTCTATATTCTAGACTTAGACGAGACAAAGACACTGACCTTGAGTGTCGGGATAGGGGACTCACATGGAGCCCCTTGATAGGAATGCATACAGATAAATGCTGACTATGCAATGAACTGGAGAATG
This sequence comes from Escallonia herrerae, assembly GCA_033070095.1. Lineage (NCBI taxonomy): Eukaryota > Viridiplantae > Streptophyta > Magnoliopsida > Escalloniales > Escalloniaceae > Escallonia > Escallonia herrerae. The sequence continues at coordinate 117,639 of JAVXUP010001054.1, read as the reverse complement.
ACAGACTCTATCATTACTGTTGCCAAAGGGGTATCATAGGGAGCCTCTAGACAAAAATGCATGCAGACTACAATGACTATGTAATTAACTGGAAAATGACGGTCTCTAGCATGACTGTCGTGAGGAAGGACTTATATGGAGCCCCTAGGTGAGCATAAGAAAGATAAATAGACAGACATTATCCTAACTATCATGAGCGGGGACTCCTAGGGAGCCCTTAGACAAGACTGACCAGGTAATAGTAGACTGGAGATAGACAGACACTACCACGACTGTTGTGAGAAGGGACTAACAGGGAGCCCCTAGATCAAGAAGTAAGTAGGGTTGACTCCACATAATCCTAATGGAAGGGGATTAGAAGAGAAACCCCTTCTACCACTATCAGGAAGAGGGACTCAAAGGGAACCCATAGAAAAAATACAAGTAGGGTTGACTCTAGCATAATCCTAGTGGAAGGCGAATCACAAGGGAAACCCCTAAAGACATCTATAAAGAAGAACCTATGATGAAGATAATATCATTTCACAGTTCGTGAACATGTTTGAATTGAAAATCATTTCGAATGCCCAATATGATAAATCAACCGACCACTTTGAGATATTTTCTTTTATGATTTAGAATTTTAAGGCAATGGTGCCCACTATGTTGACATGTTTATCTCTACTTAAAGAAGGAAGACAACTGATTAGACACTGATTAGATGGCCGGTTATCCTTATGAGTTAACTGTCCGGTTGCTCAGTGGGTTTTGTTGGAGAATATCTGGAGAAGTGGAGTACTGACTAACCGTCCGGTTACCCAGTGGGTTTACCAGCCGGTTGGTCAGTGAGGTAGCCATGGATTTTTGGAAGATTTTAGGAAGGTCATGGTTATTCACTAACCGTCCAGTCACTCTGTGAGTGAACCAGCTGGTTGGTTAGTGTGAGGTATAAGCCAGCTAATTGTAAATTTTCAAGCAATGCACATATTGACTAACGTTCTGGTTAGGAGCACGAATAACTTGTTGGTTAGTCAAAGGCTCTCCTTTTTTTTTTGTTGAGAAATGACCAGTTTAATTTACAGCATGCTGGTGGTTTCCTTGCCAACATGCTGTAGGCCAATACAGATATTCTCTCAACCACGGGGAGAACACTGAATGGTCTGGGTGTGAGTTTTCATCCTAATAACATCGGTGTGAAGGTCATTCTATCGGCTCGACCGTACCATATACCTCCCACCAATAATTAAGAAGTTAATAATCAACGTTCACCGGTACGTATACAAGTCGTTTAATATATCAAGAAAGAGGAGGAATCTTTAGTACTAGGCACATGGAGTTGAGAACTTGATCAAAAGATCGCCTTGAGCCCAGGAGGACCAAGGGCGAATGGTGTCGCTCTTAAATGGATTGGTCAAGGTGAGACATGCGCTCGTATGAGGTATGGAAATAAAAGCACAACTACCACATTATGTCATATTATACAAACCAAAAAATACGAAGAAGATATAACAAGGCAAAAAAGCAATGAAACATTTCCAGTCTAGTCCTCTTAGTTTTCTTTTATCCCCCAGTAGAGTTGCTACCGTGGCTAACTGCCTCAAAAAATTTTGTAAGGATTTTAGGAGTCACCATCTTATTTAATTTGAACTAAGAAAAATAAGAAAAAAAAATGAAAAATGACTCAAAAGTGTCCAAAAGGACGACTAATTTAGCGAGACCGAAAAAGGGGTCCAAGGACTAAATTATGCAATGGGAAGGTGTTAGGCACTCGTAACCCCCTTTGGGTCTCTACTTCATTTTCAATGATTTTTGGCCTGAAGAACACGTAGCATGCAAAAATATAACAAGACTCACCCTAAGTTAACTTTTATTATTTTGGCTTGAACTCAAGAACAGCGGTCAAGTGGCCTATGTATTTGATTGAACTAATTGGAACCAAAACTACCGTAATTCGACGCTGGTCCTACGGGAAATAGTTTACAATTTGAACCTAGACTTAAACAATGAAAATAACTGGAAAAGGACTCTTTTTTGTGGTTTCTTGAAATGAAATGTGACTAAGGAAAATGGGAGATAATCTATATGATTTCTATCCTGAGAAAACTGGTAGAAGTTACCTCGCCCTATTGCTTGTGTTGATGACTCGGGGATGTTCTCTATGGGGATCCACAACGTGAAAGAACAAAGAAAGAAGTTTTTAGAGTGAATGGATGATTAAGATTCTCTCGAGAGGCTGTATGTCACTTCACAAAGAAATGACATGTAAGCTCTAAAGAGAACAAGCTTCCAGACTTACAAAGATCGTACCTTAACAATAAAGGCCAAGATCCCCTTTTTATAATGCTAAGGGTTGCAGAATTTGATAAGATTGGGAATGACAATCTGCATGGCGGGAGATAAGACAGAATAAGTGATAAACTTGCATGTTGACAAAAGTTAACTAACCAGGCGGGTCAGTCAAACACCGACCGATTCACCCCATTAATTAAAAATAATATTTTTCTCAAATTTCAGGGCATTATCTGACCCCCTTTCAGTAATTATCTCTGAAATCACAAATGAGATGTAACAAATTTAGGATAAATCACTTCTTAACCATAAAATTGACCGATTTGATCTTATTATCAAGGATAAATCATTGATTATTTTTCCAAATCATCTCAAAAAATTAATAAATTAGAATACTCTAAACCATGGACCGGACTTGACCTAAATGGACTGAATTAATGCAACTGAACTGGACTAATTAAACTAAATTAAGTAAATAAGGCATATTACTTGTTATTAAGTTTACACCCAACACTAAATAATAAACTTTATTTATTAATAAATCCCAACATAAATTAATAAAAAATAAAATAAAACCGACCAACTTTTAAAAAATGCAACTTTTAAAAGATCACAAATGAAATTTCTAGGCCTATTACTTATTATCTTTTAACTACCTTTATCTCGCACAACTTTTAAAAAATACAAAATGTGTAAGTTTATTTGATGTTAATGATAGTTCATATCCTATCATGGTCTTACCGGCCATTCTTTTGAAGTAAAAATAATTATTTTAGAATAGAAAAGGAATAGTTAAACTACCTGATCTTTTCATGGCCCAAGGGCTTTGTACCATACTATAATTTTAAATCAATGCACTTATTCTAAACTTAAAAGTATAAAGTCTAACAATCAATAAATTAATATTTTTTTATGTCAGCATCAATATAGTTGTAAATTTTTTACTTTCGCTTTCAATCATTTTTTTTACTATTTATATCTACTCTAGTCCAACTTCATGAACACAGTGTTGTGGTAACCTCGTGAACACATTGTTGCGGTGAACGCATCATAATCATCCTTTGTCACCTTAATTCATAAAATATTTTTTATATTTAATTTGAGATAAAAGGTTATTATAAGATTAGTATATAACACATTTATTTTTTAGGAAAAAGTTGCAGTAAAAGTTTAGTAACTTCTAACCAAAAAAACATGCAAATCTATTTGCAAATACACGACCACTTTCTGTAATTAATATTATTATTGGGATTTCTTTGTTAAAAGAAAAAGGATTATGCGTTGCAGACTAAACTACAATCATGCTTCCAATCCTATTATTATAATCTTTTGGGCCTAGAGTCCTTTAGTGGTATTTATTACTTGCTCTTTTTACTTGTTATCATTAAGTGATGAATTCTTTAATCCCTTACTGATAAAGTAGTAAATGCAATATATCATTACAAGAAAGATAAAACAAATAAATAGAAAAAACTAAATTCTTGTATTGTTGAATCCAATTTAATTTGTTATCTTTATTTTTGACAACATTAAAAGTGGTATAGAAGAATATTATTTTTTTTAAAGTTAAATTTTTGATTGCAAACAGGTAGAACCGTCCATTCATATAGTATCTAGTTAGATATTATCTAAATAGATAATGGTAGTATACATAAGGATAAATAAGAAATAAAATCATAATAACTTAGTACAACCAAAAGCATAATGAGTTATATTGTACTTGTGAAGTATTCATCAACATACTTTGGGATACTTATATAAAAAGAAAATGATAGATATCTCCATTAACCTTTATTTTTAAGATTCAAATTTTAGAGAAGCGAAAGAGTTAGAGTCACCCTTAATTAGAAGGTTGTGTCGTCAGTTAATTAGTAAATAATGTGAAAGGAGTAATTTATAAATCTTATTAGGGCATAATATTCGACAACATAATTTTCAATCATAGCCACATCTATTATTAAATAGAAAAATGGTGAGAGTACTCCGTAACAATCAAAGTAAGAAAATGTAAGGTAAGTTAATCAATGTTATGAAGTTTGTATTGGAGAATAACTAACATTTGCAAAGCCAAACCTATATAAATAAAACATAGAGACACACAAATATAATTGGACACAAATATAATATACCATTGTTGTGGTGAACGCATCACAATCATCCTCTGTCACCTTAATTCATAAAATAGTTTTTATATTTAATTTGAAAAAAAAATGTTACTATAAGATTAGTATATAACACATTTATTTTTTAGGAAAAAGTTACAGTAAATGTTCAGTAACTTCTAACCCAAAAACATACAAATATTTGCAAATACACGACCACTTTCTGTAATTAATATTGTTATTATGATTTCTTTGTTAAAAGAAAAAGGATTATGCGTTGCAGACTTAATAACAATCATGCTTCCAATCCTATTATTATAATCTTTTGCGGCCTAGAGTCCTTTAGTGGTATTTATTACCTGCTATTTTTACTTGTTATCGTTAAGTGATGACTTCTTTAATCCCTTACTGATAAAGTAGTAAATGCAATATGTCATTACAGGAAAGATAAAATAAGTAAATAGAAAAAACTAAATTCTTGTATTGTTGAATCCAATTTAATATGTTATCTTTTATTTTTGGCAATATTAAAAGTTGTATGGAAGAATTTTATTATATTCTAAAGTTAAATTTTCGATTGCAAATAGGTAGAATCGTCCATTCATATAGTATCTAGTTAGAGATTATCTAAATAGATCATGGTAGTATACATAAAGATAAATAAGAAATAAAATCATAATAACTTAGTCCAACCGAAAGCATAATGAGTTATATTGTACTTGTGAAGTATTTATCAACATACTTTGGGATACCTATATAAAAAGAAAGTGATAGACATCTTCATTAACCTTTATTTTTTTAAGATTCAAATTTTAGAGAAGCGGAAGAATTAGAGTCACCCTTAGTTAGAAGGTTGTGTCGACAGTTAATTAGTAAATAATGTGAAAGGAGTAATTTTTAGATCTTATTAGGGCATAATATTCGACAACATATTTTTTAATCATAACCACATCTATTATTAAATAGGAAAATGGTGAGATTACTCTGTAACGATCAAAGTAAGAAAATGTAAGGTAAGTTAATCAATGTTATGGAGTTTGTATTGGAGAATAACTAACATTTGCATAGCCAAACTTATACAAATAAAACATAAAGACACACAAAATGTAATTGGACACAAATATAATATACAGTCTTAAAGCCATAAATAGGAAAGCTGAGGGAAATGATTTATCATGTCTAGTTTTAATCTTTTTCGTTTGTTGAATCATATTAGCAAATTTCATTGCCTAATTAAGAGACTGAACAAATTATCCGTAGGATAACACAAGAGTAAAATTCATCTATCTTTAAAGAAGATTGTTACGATCTAATGGTCATTTGAGAAAAGTTAATTATTTTACTTATGTCATAAGATGTTATCATCAAGCTATATTGCATGTTCTGATTTATATAAAACAACAAGTTGTGGATCCTAATTAACATATATGCTTTTTTATTATTGTTGAATTTATGAAAAATGAGAGAGACATCTATGCATTAATTGTAGTAATTATTAGTAGTAAAATAAATAGAATTGTAACAATGGTATTTTGGTTCAAAAAATTATTTTCAAGGATCCACACTTTTATATGTAGTATAGATATAGATATTGATATATACTCCATCTGTCCCAGATAATTTGATCAGCTTTATTTTTTCGGCCATCCCACAAAAATTGCTAATCTTTAAATTAAGAAAGATTTTGTAAGTACTTTTATATATTTATTATTATTATTACACTTTTATTATTCTATTTATCTCTGTACTCAATTTTCATCGACTTATTTTCTCTTTTTTTACCCCATTTTCTATACTTATTTATTCATCTCTCTCCATATTTAACACAGTATACCAATTCATTTTTTTTCTCTTATGACCTAATTTTTTTCCTTTCCTCTTCCTAAAAGATAAAATGAAAAAAAAATATGTAATGTATAACTTAAATTTTTAATCTGCATGGAAAAAAAAAAGTTGAGAGTATATAATTGCAATCCTCATCTTCAATATGAAAAAAAAAAAGAAAAGAAAGAAAAATCCCTTGCTTTCGTCTTCCCTTTTGTATGTTTCGAAGAATCAAGCATAATCTGAACCCCAACTTTCTTTGTGCAATCCCCGTTTCTCTCGTGAAAATTAAAACAAAGAAACTAGTTGAACCGTTAGTTCTTGATCCTTTCTCAGCTACCGTCTATGACCTAAGTTGATAATCCAGCAGACTTAAAGGTACAAGCGACTCTTATGATTTTGTTGCCACTTACCATTGTGATTGTTGAATTTACATTCTGCTTGTTGGGTTTTGACTTTTGGAACAGATCACATGGCAAGACCAGTTCTACTTGTAATCTTGCTGTTTGTGATCGTGTTCACTTCTCAGTTGGATTGGAACCCACAAATTGTGAATGAAGCTGAAGCGACTCCAACCCTTGCCCAAAAGCAGCATCATGTTACCAAGAGGCAAGAAGATATCAAAGAAAAGGTGATTTTCTTTACTTGATTCGTAATGACCATATGCTTTGTGTGTTCAAATCAACGTTTAAATGCTTGAATCCTATCTTAGAAGTTTGCAAAAGGTCATAGACGGTAAAAATTTTAAAAGGAAAAAGGAGGGTGTATATAAGTGTTTATGCCAACGGGCTCAACTACTAAGGTCGTACCTAAGAGTCTTCATATTTACACCTTCTTGCAGTTCTAGGTTCCTATCTCTTTCTAGTGCAAACAGGCAATTTCTGTCTCAGCCAAAGCTGTATGTTATTTAATGTTTAATTGTATTCCATATGTTTCATCCTTTCCTATCAATCCTTTTGAAGTGAAACTAATATTCAAATTCTTAATGAAACCCTACTGTAAAAATGAAACCGTTTTCTTGTCAAAGTCAAAAAATTGATGAAGTCCTTGTTATCTGCCACCTTTGATCAAGAAATTCAAGATATATTTTAACTTGTACTAACCTAAGAACCAGACAACCTCATCTCACCTTTCCAATTGAGAAGCAAGTAAACATTTAAAACACTTAAGTAACAACTTAAACGATCATAGATGCTGAGATTCTGTTCCCTCCTCCCATTTGTTCAATTACTTAATATCATGTCCATCTCATATTACTCTCTTCCTCTTTATTGTTAAAGGGAAACGTAGAACTCTATGTTGAACCATTGAATGAGGGGCAATTGCAGACACCTTCGCAAGTCTCATTCCTTTTAGTGCTTTAGAGGATGTTCGTTTTGTTGTCTACGGGTTCCTAAAATGGACAAACATGGGATTCTTGAAGCTTTAGTTTCATTAGACAAGATCTGGTATTTTACTATAGGACAAAGTCAGGTTCAACTTACAGAAATCATTGACTAGGCTTTAAGACATGAAATTTAACTCTCGTCTGCCAAGAATAATTGATCGATGCACTACTCATGGGGAGAGAATTGAACCAGATGTCTGAATGTGACTGAAATGCCTAACCTAGGGTGATAAGGATAACAGTATTACGTGGGATTACCACCTAAAGTGAAAGGGAATCTCTGACTGAAAGATGGTCCTGGCCATTCTTCATGTTACAAAATGTTGTTAAACGAGCTGGGCCAAAATGAAAAAAATTTGGTCAATGCTTGTTTAGAATACAGTAAATAAACTGACGAGTATGGGATAATGATGAAGTAGAGTTATATTCAAGTATCATTGATTGATATGAGAAGAAGAAAACCACTTTTTTAGGAGTGAGCAACTTCAATCAATTTAAGGTACGACACAATTAGAGGAGATATGAAAAAGAATGTGAGTTTATTTCCCTAGCTACAAACAAAAGGAAAGTGAACATCTAAGGTTTCACTTTTCTTACTTCTACTGGCGATCTCCAGACTTCATTCTTACAAGACTGAATTTATCTTCCTTGAGCTACAAACAAAAACTTTTCTCTTTTTATGAAATTTCAGATTTTATTATGCCTCAAATGCTAATGTCTTGAGTCTAGACTCAGTTGTGTTGTCAGACCTTTTCTTCTTATATCCTAACCTAGAAATAGTGGGGAATGCTTGCTTAAACTTTCATCAAAGATGATAAGGATGGTTAATAGCAATCCTGTTCTTCGATCACTTTCCGTGAAAAGAAGGGAAGCACAAATAGACTGCATTTGGTAGTTGTTCCAATATTCTTTTCTTTTTTATTTGGGAAGGTATCTGAGATCTGCGCCGAAGTAAGGTACAAAAAACAGTTGATCCTGGTCTTTGAATTGGTGTTGGGCCGTTTAATGAGGTCTACACATCGAGCTGAGCAAGCTGCAAAAAAACACAACGTATATCTCTTTTCTTTTCATTACAAATAAATTCAAAACTCTTTGCCCCCATTTTCTCCGCCACTGCTCCCCTGATCTGGCGATGGTGAGATCAAGCTGGAGATACGATAGGAGCTGGAGATGCACCATCGTGCTAAACCTCTTTGTGTGCACATATTCGTACTGATATTTAACTTCTCGGAGCGGAGTAAGTACTAGGTTCTGGGGATTTTTTATGTACAACATCTTTAGCATCTACTGGGTCTCCAATTGTAATGGAACAATTGAACTAATAATTGCCTAAAAGAGGTCACAACTGGCGATTGGGAAGAGTTTTTTGCATGCTGGAATTTCTGGTTAGTCTGTGGGTGGGTTTAAATATTGAAGTGACAATTGGTGATTGGTAATAGTTATCATCCTATGTGCTTGAAGTGTGGAAGGCCATAAAAAATTGCTTGCATAGAGATAGTGAGCACCCAAGTAGTATTGATGGTTTGACAGGTGGAAGATGAAAAGGAAATGAAGAAATAAAAAGGAACATTCTAGTATTCGGGCTGTGTTCCAAACACGTTGCAGATCTTGTTTTGCGATACGAACGTATCATTTTTACTGATTTGTTATTTGAGTTCAAACAAGATCAGAAACAGAACGCTACCAAACGAGCCCTGACTTTCTGTTATGTTCTGAACTAGCCATCCCTTTTTTGAAAATTATCACTTCAAAATTACAATGGAAGTTTACATAAAGCTCGTGTCTGGACGTGACCTTTCGCCTTAGGAACTCATGACGGAGGATGTCTCAGGTCCAAGGTGGCTGGAGTGGACGATGCTTTAGGAGGTGGGTAGCTCGGTGGTTATTTTTTTATTGTGGTATAGTAGAGCAGTGGAACAGGTCGATGTGCTTCAGGGGACCTTTCGATTCATGTTCCCTTTAGAGGACGTGTAGGATAGAGTTGTATCATGTTTATCCAGTGTGCATGCGCTGGTGGAGATCTCACTTGGGGGTGGACTTTGGGCTGGGTGGGCGGAGGGAGTCATGTGAGAAGTTGGTTGGTGTTAGAGAGGCGTAGGGAGTTCCATGGCCTACTACTTCGTGCGAAGGGCTGGTGTACAAATTTCTAGATACATGATGAGTTTTCCCAATTTTACTGCATAGATGGGCTTCCTGGACTTGACCGCTAGGTGGGTCTTCGCATGGATCAGAGGATGGGAAATGTGTCACACTTGGATAGATTTTTGGGAAGAGGCATTGTTTCATGTTTCACTCTCTGTCTTGCTTCCCAAGCTGGTGCGAATAATTGCCAGCTCTCACTCGACAGTGGGGTTGTGAGAAAAGAAGCCACATTCATATCACGTGGCTTTAAGGGGGAAGGTTTTGTGGCGTGCTCGAGGAACTGGTGTTTTATTGCAAAGTGGTGCTTCAGAAGGGTTCATACTAGTAACTCGCAGGTTATGGACATTGGGCGGCAAGGACTGTGCAGGAATACTCACAGCGGAACAGAATGGATGGAAACACAATATTTCCATCACTTGACTAATGCTTAAAAGGGCATGCTCATCTAGGTTGGGTAGCCACAGAGGAGGAGACTAACAAAGAGGATACGAAGATCAGGGAAGGCATTTGAAGTTTATACGGACTTGCTGCGAAAAGAGGAGGAACGGAGACCAAGGGTTGATGGTATTCATTTTCTATTAGTGGGAGGATAGGGTACCTGGAGAAATCTTTTTTGATTGGTTGTTGAAGCATTAGTAGCTTGCAGTGGAGATAAAGCACCAGGGTAGAGGAATTTACTAGGCCGTTTTTTCAAAGTATCTGCACATAGTTAGAGAGGATGTGAGATGGGTTTTTGGAGTTCTTTCGTCAGTGAGGATTTTGAGTTGACTTCCGAAATTTTCATTTGACAAATTTCATTCTGCTATAGATCTAGCTGATGATATTCGGGATTTTTGGCCAATCAGTTTTGGTGGAGCTTCTGTAAGTAGTTGGCGTACTGTTTCCCAATAAGGTGAGGCAAATTGATGGTTGCTGTTATCCGGCAAAGGCAACACGATGCTTATGGAAAACGTATGTTGGAGGACAGGTGGGGAAGGAAGGGTGAGGTAGGGATTGTAAGTTGGATATAGAGAAGGAAAATATCTCATATTCATGTTGACTAACAGGTGTCTTACTCGAGCAGTCGAAGGGCTAGATTTGGGCTACTATGACGGGGAAGTAGGCAAGATAATCCTTCCCCTCCTAGTTATGATAGAGGCTTGTAGAAAAATGATTGGCAGAGCTGTGATTGGGGATCGTTGTTGCTGGTATTATCTCACCCTTGCTCTTCACTCTAAAGGAGGAAGCGTGAAATATTATGAGCACTTGTCCAGTCTTCTGACATGCTTCATATGTTTTTTCCCCGTTCTGGCTTCTGTTATGTAGAGAAGTGGAGACCTTACAAGCTTGGATGGGGGATTCCGTCGGAGGGAAATGAACATGATTCAGATGTCACTTGGTGTAGCTAGACGGTGTGGACACCTGAACTGGAGGGGAAAGTAGGACTAGTGAGGTTTGGTTTCTTCTAGGTAGCATGGACACGGTGTCGGACACGGACATCGACGGGGACACCGGACACCGCAATTTCCAAAAAATCGGATTTTGGACACCGCAGGACACCGCTATTTTTTTAAATATTTTTATTATATATATATATATATATATATATATTTAATAAGTATCAAATACATTCCATAATCTAAAATAACAAATAATAATGAAAAACTACCAAAACAAGGAATTCAAATACAAGTCATACTTAAACGTTAAATCCAACATAGTGCATGGTACATAATATAAGAAATTAAGTTGCTGTCGAATTTCCACAACGGTTTTAAAGGGTCGTTCATAGTTGCTGTCGATCCACTTACAGCACTACTAGATTCATCCATTTCTGAAATTAAGTAATAAACTAACAATAAATTTACACTAAAACATTGCATTCTGAAATTAAGTTGACAAAATAACTAAGTAAAAAAAAAAGAGAACTCTTCTTGACAAAATAACTAAGTTAACAAAACTCTTTAAAAAAACCAAAACCATCTGACTCTCGAGTCTTCAGTCAACGAAGGAGGGAGAAAATAAAAAAGAGAGAGAAGCAGTCACAGACGACTCGAAGAGAAGGTACCTGTGAGTCAGCGACTGCGGCGAGGACCTCCGGCGACGATACAATGAGCTTTGGCGACAGCGACGGCGACTCGCAGCAGCTGCTTCAGTCTTCGCGACGGCGACTGGAATCGTCGGCGTCGGCTTCGGAATGTTCGCAAATAGCTCCGGTGACAGCTACAAGTTGATAATGGCTTCCGTGAGGTGGTTCTAAGCTGACGACCGTAAGGTGAGATTCGCATATGGTGTTTTTTTCAGATTAGGGATTTAGGGCACAATCGATTTTTGTTAAAAATCCCCACATATTACATTTAATACCGATTGACCCCTGAAATTAGTTCCAAAATTCCAAAGTAGCCCCAAACGGTCGGACACTGCACACTACCGTGTCCGACACGGTGTCGGAAAAAAAAAATAAAAAAATTCAGACACCGATTGGCGGTGTCCGACACATGTCGGGCGGTGTCCGGAGGGTCTCCGGGTGTCTGTCCGTTTAGGACACCAAACCCCCCCCCTAGGAGAGGTGTCCATGCTTCAGAGGGTTTCTTTAATCAGGCCCCATGAGAAAATGGTTGTGGAGGTTTTCTAGTGAGGCTCTTTCTGTTAAAGTATATATTGGGACTGTTTTTTAAAAATTGTGAGGGATTGTTGTTTACTTTTGCTCATCGATCGAGGTTATGCAGTAAAGTTTGAGGTTGTTTGTCTTCTTGAGAGGCTTAGCGCAAGGATTGACAAATTTTCGGGGGTTTAATTACGCTCAGCAACATAAAATTTTCTCGTGGTAGCGGCTATCATCAGGAAGTTATTTTTACTTATCATGCATCGTGAAGTTCACAAATATATGTAGTTGGCACCCTCTGACCATATTCCGGTCAAAATTCTCCTCGGAGTGATGACTTTGCAAAATAGTTAGGGGGTATTATGGGAAGTTTATAATTTGCAAAAAAATAAATTTCTTCTTTCTACAAAATTCTTTTTTTCCTTTTGTTTTTACTAATTTCATCTTCATCTTCAACCATTCCCCAGCCTCCATACTGCCTCGCCACCACAGCAAACCACTCTGCCACCACCTCCCTTTACCCTAAGACCGTGAAATTGACACAGTAGCCACCTTCCACCTTCCTCCATTCTTTGTATCTCTATGAACACACGCACACATGCAAAACCAAACTCACACACACACAGACAGATATTTGCGACGCTGAGAAACCCACTTACCATTCTTGAGATTAATCAACAAATAGAATCACCCGTATCAACATTCTTCATCACCGGTTACTTTACTCTTTCATCCATGACCATCAATTTTGGAATTGAACAGCCCCCACCTCTAATTCCTTATACTCCCCATATTTCGATGGCACCGGTTTACATCTACCTTAGCCATTTCCACCCACCAAACGACACTCACCGGGAACAGCCCCCTTGACCATCCACCACCAACACTATTGGAACACCACACAGAATCATGATCATCACACTCTTCAACAGATCCAATCCCAAAAAATGCAGTGACAAATTCGTTGGAGAATTTCTAAAATCCACTTGAGACGAGTGTGGAAATGAAGGTAATTGGTTGATTGGATTGGTGACGATGAAGGTGTTATGAAGGATGAAGGTGCGGTCAAGTGACAGTGCTTTGGAGTTGCTGGTGGCGACGTTAGAACATTTCTTTTATCGTGCTCTATTATTAACTTAATTTGCCATTGTACCCTTACAAAGTTTGCCATATCAGCACTTTGACGAGGGTTTTGTTGGAATTTGGTCGGAGGGTGTTAGGTGCAGTATTTATGCAACTTAGTGGTGCAGGATAGCAAAAGAAGACTTTGTCGTGTCAACTGCTACCACATATAAACTTGATGTGCTAGGTGTAATTAACCCATTTTTCAGGAAAGGACGAGATCATAACCATCTGGGCAAAGGGAGATGAGGGTCTTGGTATAACAAGCCTTAGTTGCGGAAGCATAGGTAGGAGCTTGCAGGTTTCCAGAGCTGGACCGTTGTTGGTATAGTGGGTTTTGGGGTAGGAGCGGCTGCGATGTCCCGGGATGTCACTAGAACTAGACAATCGTGCAACTAAATAAAAAACATCTCCTTGATACGCAGGCTTCTAACAACGGCACTTGCTTAGCAAAGGGAAAGACAGTAACTGAAGTTATTTATAGATGGTATTACTTTTGTGTAAGGGCCTTGGGTAGGTATTGTAGGTGGTCACTTGCTTGTTTCATCCTCGTTTCTAATGCATTGTTTCTCTATAAAGTAACATGCTCGTTACATTGTTGAAGAAGTGCTGGTGTTGTAAACCATTGCCAGACATTTACATATTTATTTATTGTAGTGAAAAGGTAGAAGTGTCATACTACGCAATATCTTTCCATGAATCTGGGTTGGATTTTTCAATCATCGTTAAGTGAGCAAATTGCCAGGACTTTAAGCCTTAGAAGTATTTTGTAATCTTTCTTAAATATCAACTATTACTTGGCTGTGCAGATTATCCTATCTCAGGAGAAAAACATTCATAAACTGCAAAAGCTTGTGCGGAGTCTTGAAGAACAGTTGCTAGAGTGCAGGGGCAGAAATGGTGCTGTAAATGACACTTTGAGCTCTCTGACTGATATTTTAAATGACCTTGAGCAGAAGCAAATCCTGGAGGACCAGTCATGAAATTTCCCCTGTTTTTTCCCGCTGTTTTGACATGTACAGTTCAGTGAACCGTAAAATTTTCTTCTAGTAATTCCACTAAATGGGATGATATTTTCAACCTGGCCTACGTACCAGAAGCTTGGACTGCGGTTTCTCTTTTCATTGTTCCATAGAAGAGGAAGCAAGTCCATTATAATCTACCACTTTAACCTTGTTGGTCTGATTTTCTTTTATGCAGCCCTGACTTTTCTCGCAGATACACCAACAGAACAATGTTTAAGCAATTTCGATGACAATATGTAACAGATGACTTTAAAGCAATAAGTATGAAATTTTGCAGGTAGCCGCAGGTGCTCTTTATACTAGACTTGACTTGATTATTATGATAGCATGTGTACAAAAGTGCACCTTACCTTTTTTTTTTTGTTTGAGAAAATAAAGAATATATACAGAGTGAAAAGTATTTACAACATGTACAAACAGCGTGAACACATACAGCGGGCAAAAGAACTAGGAAAGGAAGAATCTAAACCCTAAGGAACTGAATAAGGAGCAAAACACCCTGAAGGCACAGTCGACTGGGAGTTGTCAAACCATTCTTGTCGAAGCCCTGTACTGGAGGTAAGAGCAAAGGACTCCATGCCTGATGACAGCTGCAATACGGCTTCCGTACCCTGGGCGATATGCAAAGAATACACCTCCCTACTGCAGCTAGCTATATTACACAAAAAAGCCTGAAACAGCTTAGTGCGCCGATCCGGCATGTGCATCTGCATGAGCAAGTCCAAATGAGAGATAAGAATAATATGCAAGCATCGACAATACAATAGCCAAAAGGACCATCTCATGTGATAAACATGAGTCAGATGACACAGTAAAAACGTCACAGCAAGCACCCATTGGTTTCCATTCCAAGCTAAGGAGCAGGCCTAATCCAAACTGATTCGAGGAGCCAGTAATATCCTTAGGGGCACAACTAGAGCTGGAAGCACATGGCGTAGTAGAAATGTGGCGCATAAGGCAACTGGCGGCGGAAAATTGCAAGCACAAAGGCTAGGGAATAGGATGGTAATTAACGGATGATAAAATGCTCATACTTCACCAAAGGAGGATGATGCGAAAGAGGCGCATGTGAACTTATATTCAGAAGAAACTTCTGGAAAGACGGGGTGGCCTTGATATTAGCAACAAGTGCGTGAGTATTAACCAGAATTGAGGTTGTTGCTGCTAGAATATTGATCGGGAACTGCGGCTCGGAAATGGACCTGCAAAATAGAACACGGAGTGACCATCGGGAATGTTTCGGTGGAGGATGCTCCGATGCTAAAGTCAGAACGTTGCTACTAGGGTAGAGCTCTGAATAGCAAGAAATGCACTGGGTGCTTATGTGTGTGCTTGTCTGTGTACTTGAGGCCTCTCTCTTCATATAGACTGCTCCCAGACTCCTCCCTTTTCCAGGACTCTCTCCCGATATGCCTTTGATGTATTAGAACTGCGTCAGGACTCTCCTTCCAGTAGTAGAGTCCTACAAGGCTTCTATCACCTCCTCTAGAGCCTATCTGATACATACCCCAAAGTGATTCGGGGTCAACCACGCCACGTGTCATCATTTAGTAAGGTGGATACATTTAGCCATATCATAATGCCCCCTGCTTCTGACGGTTCTTCCCAGAGAACAGCCAGAAGCATATGGTGTAAGGGCCAACCAAAGGCAACTCAACTACGAATTTTCCCTGTCCGTTACTCAGAGGGGATCTTCGGAATGTCATACTTGAAGAAATGTGCATCAAGAAATCTGCTCGGGAGCTCTGGTCGGGAAGTCTGGTCGGGAGGTCTGGTCGGGAGACCTTCTTGGGAGACCTGCCCAGAAGCCCTGGTTGGGAAGTCTGGTCAGGAAGTCTGGTCGGGAGACCTGGTCGGGAGCCCTGGTCATGAACCCTCGTCGGGGCATGACCCTTAGTGCTCGGACTTGAGGAAAATTCTGCACAGGCACTGCGATCGAGCTGTCTGCTCGGGTGGTCTGCTCGGGCTGTCAGTTCGGGGCAATCTGCTCTGGTAGTCTGTTCTGGAACTCTGCTCGGGCAGTGTTTCCTTGCGCTTGGGACTAGTAAAGTTCTACTCGAGCACTCTGCTCGGGCATACTCACCATCTGTGCTTGGGCATGAAGAGGGTTCTGCTCGGGCAATCTGCTCGGGCATATTTACCATCTGTGCTTGGGCATGAAGATGATTCTGCTCGGGCAATCTGCTAGGACATTTACCATCTGTGCTTGGGCATGAAGATGGTTCTGCTCGGGCATAATTACCATCTGTGCTTGGGCATGAAGATGGTTCTGCTCGGGCTCTCTGCTCGGGCTCTCTGCTCGGGCATACTTACCATCTGTGCTTGGGCATCAGGATGGTTCTGCTTGGGCTCTCGGCTCGGGCATATTTACCATCTGTGCTTGGGCATCAGGATGGTTCTACTCGGGCACTCTGCTCGGGCATACTTACCATCTGTGCTTGGGCATCAGGATGGTTCTGCTCGGGCTCTCTGCTCGGGCATACTCACCATCTGTGCTTGGGCATCAGGATGGTTCTGCTCGGGCACTCTGCTCGGGCATACTCACCATCTGTGCTTGGGCATGAAGAGGGTTCTGCTCGGGCAATCTGCTCGGGCATATTTACCATCTATGCTTGGGCACGAAGATGGTTCTGCTTGGGCAATCTGCTCGGGCATATTTACCATCTGTGCTTGGGCATGAAGATAGTTACCATCTGTGCTTGGGCATGAAGATGGTTCTGCTTGGGCTCTCTGCTCGGGCATACTTACCATCTATGCTTGGGCATCAGGATGGTTCTGCTCGGGCATATTTACCATCCGTGCATGGGCATCAGGATGGTTCTGCTCGGGCACTCTGCTCGGGCATACTCACCATCTGTTCTTGGGCATCAAGATGGTTCTGCTCAGGCACTCTACTCGGGCATACTCACCATCTGTGCTTGGGCATGAAGATGGTTCTCCTCGGGCAATCTGCTCGGGCATACTTACCATTTGTGCTTGGGCATCAGGATGGTTCTGCTCGGGCACTCTGCTTGGGAGTAGATCATCGCAAGTAGGTACTTCAACTCATAGAAGTCAAGTAGGAACTTCTACTCCCCAAGTCAGCACTTCTTTTTCCCGTAAAGATGCTCTTGGGGAAATCAAGGATGAAGCCGAAGATAAGTTTGATGAAGACACTTGGTTCTCCGCAGATGAGAAGAGGAACAAGATGACCAAAGAAAGCATAGTTGAGCTTTTGGAAGAAATTCCTCTGCCTCCTCCCTTCTCTGCTCAGGTTCCTGCGCTCCAAGAGCCTGCCAATTACTGTACGGACTTGGAAACAAGTGTCTACGAAGGTCAGATTAGATTTGGCTATAGGGTTCCAATGCACCCCTTTGCTGTCGCCTTCTTCAACCACTATAAAATGGCGCCAGGACAACTTGTGCCCAATGGGTGGAGAAAACTTGTTGGTTTGATCTACCTGGCACAAAATTCAGGGTATCCAGTGACGGTGGATGACTTTATGAGGCTATACCTTGAAGTATGTTTCATAAAGAACATGGCCAACAATGTTGGTTGGTACTATATTCACAACTGAATCAGAGTGATAAAGGGGGGTCCTAAGTCCAACAAAGGTTGGCACTCTCGGTACTTCTTCATTCAGCGGCCAAGTGGAAAATGGGAGTTCCCAAGAAAGTGGAACGGTTTCTGTAAAGATTATGAAAAGAAAGGTTCCCTGGCTCCCAACGCTACCACAAAAAAGCTGATTGATCATATAAAGAGAAGGGGTGTCCTCAGTATTGACGAGCCCCTTTCAGACCAAGAGATGCGGCATGCGGGGCTCATTCCTCTTGCCCTCGCTGTGCCTGTTCCTCCCATTCCTGTCGTAGAGTCTCAACCTATTTTAGGACCTAAGACTCAAGGACTGGCGATAGGAACGTCATCTTCTAGGACTCCAAGTCTAGGTAGAGTCTAAAGCCATGTTTATATTTTTCTTTCCTTTATATTTGTAAACATGTGACCTAACCTTGTTATTTTTTCCAGAAATGGCTGGCAAAGGAGTTGGTGCAAAAGGTGACTTTTTGGGTCTGCTCCAAAAAGCTTCCAAGGGGAAAAGGAAGGAAGGTACAGGGGAAGGTTCTTCTCCTCTGGTAAAAAGGGCCCGTGCTCCTACTCCTCCAGTGCCTCCTCTCGTCGTTGAGGATCTTCCTGTCGAAAAGGACCCAATTTTCCGCCCCAGATGGACCATTAAGAGGGGCGACTTAGGAATACCAAGCTCGCATGTCTCTGCTCAGCATTTAGCTCACGGGGTACTGCCAAGTGATAAACTTATCTTGGAAAACCAGCCTCATGAGGCCTTTGCTATGGCTCACGTCCAAGCTGCTTACAATGTAATATGAATTACTTAGTTCTCTTTGAGCTTTCAATTAGGTTCTTCCATATCACTGTCTTCATCTTTCTTCTCTTTCCAGGCATATTGCTACAGCAGCCAGATGCAGGATAGATTTGTAATGGCGATGGACGTTGCCCGCACTGCTAAGACCGACAAGAGAGCAGCCGAAGGTAAGGCTGATAAGCTGGATAAGGAGGTCAAAAACCTGAAGGCGGAGAATGTTGAACTGCTTACCAAGCTCGGTCACCTGGAGAAGAGGTGCGAGAAGCTACGGCATGAGAAGGTCGAGGTCGGGAACAAGGCCATCCAGGCATTTCTTGATGGTACAGCCAGTGAAGAATGGCTTCGGAAGCGGACAGAAGATAGACTCTCGATCTTCCAGGAGGGCTTCCAGAAATCCAAGGAGCTGACGATGGCCAAATACCCTAGCCTTTTCTTGGATGAAATCGTGGTGCCTACCTTTGAGTTGCCATCGGGGGAGACTGCTGCACCTCCTGAAGCAGGAGATGCTACTTCTTCTGGGAATGCTCTCCCATCTTAGGACTATTTATATGTTATCCTTGTTTTGTAATCGCTACTTGATGTGCCCCCAGTACTCTTATTGCCCCAGAGGCTTACAATTTGATATGCATTGGTTTACCCTTTGATGGGTTTTATCTTCAATGTGTTGAATTTCTTCTCGTCTTACATTGTCTTGAGACACACATCAAATTTGTTAGGGATTCTTCATCCGCTTTTAAAGGGAATCATATTTCGCTACTCCATGTGCTGTGACCTAAGCTCTTGAGCTTCAGCCTTAGAACTTTGGGAAGATGAATTATGGGGTCTTGGGATCCCTTTGGGGCTGTGCCCCATGTTAGCTTCTCTAGAGAGAGGACAGAGAGCTGTTATGCAAGCTGTTGCATTTGCTAAGTGTTTTTTCTTGTGCAAGTGTGTGTTCTTTGGCTTGATCTGACCACATCATGCTTGTGTTTTACTTTGACGTGAACCCTTATCGTCAGCTAAGGGCTGGCAAAGAAGCCTCGCACTCTCACTCGGCCAATCTTTGAATTAACAAAACAGGGTAGGGCGATGAATTCTCACTTGGTTTTGCCGTTTCTCAGGCTAGAACTAAAGCTAGACCGTGTCAGGTAAGACTTGTGTCTAACCCTATCACGTTGGGTGATACTTTGCTTGAGCAACATTCGTGGTTTTACCTGTTCGGGCAACCTGCTCGGGCAGTCTGCTCGGGTATTGAAGGCATGATGTCCTTGGAACATGAATATCGTTACCTGAACGAGAATCAACGCTGTCGTGCGGTCGTGGAAAATAACTCTTTCGAACAAGCTTAAAGATTTTAAGCTTGGATAAACGAAATGATATATTTCATACGGAAGAGGTTCTCATTACAAATGAAATAACTCAACTTTATTATCCACAAGAAAGGAAATGTCTTGTGACAGATATAAAACTCTACTGGTAGTATTATCGCAAGTTTTCGGCATTCCACATTCGCGGGATTACTTCACCTGAGAGTGTTTCCAGTGAATAAGATCCTGGCCTAAGCACCTTTGATACCTTATAAGGTCCTTCCCAGTTTGGCGACAACTTCCCGACAGCAGCCTTTGGATTCAAAACCTCTAACTTTCTGAGGACTAGGTCGCCAACTCTAAATATCCTCATTCGAACCCTTCAATTATAATATCGCGCAACTCGTTGTTTAGTTGAAATCATTCGATCCAGAGCATGGGCCCGTACATCATCTAATAGATCCAGATTTCCTCTAAGATTCTCCTCATTTTCTGCCTGCGCAAACTGCAACACTCAAACTGTGGGGAGGCCCACTTCTACAGGAACAGTGCCTCTGTCCCGAAGCACAGCAAAAATAGTGTCTCGCCCGTCATAGAATGGGGTGTGGTGCGGTATGCCCAAAGTACCTTAGGGAGCTCATCAACCCATGCCCCCTTAGCATCGTCCAGCTTTCTTTTCAATCCTTGAAGGATGGATCGATTCATGTTCTCTGTCTGTCCATTGGATTGGGGATGAGCGACCGATGTAAAACGAAGACCAATAGGGAGACCTTCACAAAAACTTTGAAAGTTAGAATTATCGAACTGCTTCCCATTGTCAGTGATCAGGATCTTTGGAACTCCGAAGCGGCAGACAACGTTCTTCCAGAAAAACTCTTTGCATTTTGATGCCGTTATGGTGGCCAATGCTTCGACCTCGGTCCACTTTGTGAAGTAGTCGATGGCGACTATCACAAAGCGTTGTTGGCCAGTAGCCATCGGAAAGGGGCCTAAGATATCCATTCCCCACATTGTGAATGGAATTGGGGAAGTTAAGATACTAAGTGGCATCGCTGGTGTGTGCGTGAGCGGGGAGAATTTTTGACACCGGACACATTTTTTTGCGAATTTAATCGCGTCTTTCTGCATTCCTGGCTAGTAATAGCCCTGCCTCAAGATTTTATGTGCGAGGTGCCGTCCGCCCAGGTGTTGTCCGCAAATACCTTCATGAACCTCTTGCAACGCATAGTCTGCCTCTTTAGGGCTTAGGCACTTAAGGTACGCAAACTAAAGGACTTATTGTATAGCATCCCATCCACCAGAGGAAACCGAGCAGCTTTAGCTCGTAAATTGTGTGCTTTGCTTCGCTCTAAAGGTAACTTGCCCGAGACGAGGTACTGAATAATTGGATCCATCCAGCAAGGTTCGTATTCTACTACTTCAACTTCCTTTGAGAGCTGAATACTTCTTTCTTGGAGGAACTCGATATATATCGCCTGGGAAAACTCCGAAATATTTGTGGAAGTTAGTCTAGAGAGTGAATCTGCTTGGGCATTTTGTTCTCTCGGTATGTGGCGGATGGCAAAGTTTTTAAATCTTGCGGCCTCTGTCTTCACGGCTTGGAGGTAC
Organism: Escallonia herrerae; assembly: GCA_033070095.1. Classification (NCBI taxonomy): domain Eukaryota; kingdom Viridiplantae; phylum Streptophyta; class Magnoliopsida; order Escalloniales; family Escalloniaceae; genus Escallonia; species Escallonia herrerae. Next base: position 95,937 of record JAVXUP010001054.1, on the reverse strand, counting down.
TGGGCCATTCTGTCATCTTTCGGTCCATACTCTCCCAAAATATGATTCACAATCAACTGAGAATCGCTGTGGACAGATAGATAGTCGACTTTTAGAGAGTGTGCCAACCTTATTCCTGCTAACAGTGCTTCGTACTCAGCTTCATTGTTTGATGCCTGGAAGTTGAAGCTGAGGGCATATTTGATCATGAAACTCTCGGGGCTGATAAGTATAAGCCCAGCTCCACTACTCCCTACTTTAGAAGAGCCGTCGACATAAAGGAGCCAAGGATCCAAAACTTCTGAAAGAATTAACTGCGGGGTGTCATCTGGTATTGTGCACTCAACAACAAAATCTGATAAGGCTTGAGCCTTAATCGCTGTGCGGGGTTTGTACTTAATATCAAACTCTCCTAGTTCTACTGACCAGTTTACCAATCTTCCCGATGCGTTAGGACTTTGGAGAACTTTCCCCAGAGGTTGATCAGTCAATACGACGACGGTGTGTGATTGGAAGTATGGTCTCAGTTTTCTCGCTGAGATGACAAGGGCGAGGGCCACTTTGTCTATTTGGGGGTATCTCGTCTCTACATCTTGTAAGACCTTGCTTATGTAATAAACAGGTCTTTGCTCGCCTTCCTTTTCCCGGATCAGAACCGTGCTAACCGCTACTTAACTGATCGACAAATATAGGAATAAGTCTTCCCCAGTAACTGGTTTTGTGAGGAGCGGTGGAGACGATAGGTAAAGCTTCAATTCCTCGAACGAATTTTGTTCCTCTGTCCATTCGAAATCTTTCACCTTCCTGATAGCCTTAAAAAAGGGGAGGCATCTTTCTGCTGATTTGGACATGAATCTTCCTAAAGCAGCCACTCTTCCCGTCAGCTCCTGAACTTGCTTGATCGTCTTAGGCTATTTCATGGCATGAATCTTCTCTGGGTTGGCTTCGATACCCCGCTGAGACACCATAAAACCTAGGAATTTTCCTGATGCTACATCAAACGCACACTTGAGTGGGTTTAGCTTCATGTTGTAAGTCCTCAAGATGTCAAAGGTTTCTTTGAGGTCTTTTACATGAGCCCCGGATTCTACACTCTTTACTAGCATGTCGTCCACGTATACTTCCATACTTTTCCCAATTGAGTCGTGGAAGATCATGTTAACGAGGCGTTGATAAGTTGCGCCTGTGTTCTTGAGTCCAAAAGGCATGACTTTGTTGCAATATAACCCTCTTTCTTTAATAAAAGAAGTCTTGGGAATATCGTCTACGCACATCTTGATCTGGTTGTAACCGGAGTATGCATCCATGAAACTCAACAGCTCATGACTCGAAGTTGCATCGATTAAGATATCGATTCGTGGCAGTGGGTAACTGTCCTTTGGGCAGGCCTTGTTGAGGTCGGTGAAGTCGATGCATATGCACCAACGGTCGCTCGACTTGGGTACCATCACCACATTGGCGATCCACTCGGGGTACGATATCTCCTCAATGAATCCGGCTGCCAACAACTTGTCCACTTCTTCTTTAATCTTCACTTGTCGTTCTGGAGCGAACGTCCTCTTCTTTTGTTTCACCAACTTCCTGAGCGAGTCAACATTCAGTCGATGGGTGATCACTTCTGGATCAATACCGAGCATGTCGGATGCTGTCCAAGTGAAGATGTCTGAGTAGCTTCGTAATAAGTGTACAAGCTTGAGCTTGAGGTCGTCGGACAAACCTGTTTCCACCCTTACCGTCTTTTCTTGGTTTCTTGGATATAGCTCGATATCAATAAGATCTTCGGCGGGCTTGCCTCTCTCGACCTTGGTTTCATCCTTCAAGTCTTCAATTATGAGAGTTTCATTGGCTCTGTTTTGACACGACGCCATGTAACACTGCCGAGCCACCACCTGGTCTCCTTTTACTTCCCCAACTCCATTCTCCGTGGGGAATTTTATTTTCATGTGGTATGTTGATACCACTGCCCTTAATTGGTTTAACGCTGTTCAGCCTAGAATTGTATTGTAGGCCGAAGAAACGCGTACCACCACGAAATCCAGCATTAGCTTGGCTTGGGTTGGAGGGGCACCCACGGTTACTGGTAGCGCAATAATTCCCTCGTAGACAACAGGGTGGTTAGAAAATCCGTATAGAGGCGTATCTATCTTCTGTAAGCGGTCGGGTGGAATGTTCATTTTTTGGAATGCCTCATAAAAAAGCACCTCCGCTGAGCTCCCATTATCCACGAGGATTCTCTTCATGTTGAAGTTTCCCACTCAAAGAGTAACCACAGGGGGGTCGTCATGAGGTATTATTGTGTCTCCCACATCGTCGTCAGAGAAGGATATTGTCGGGGTCGGTTCTATCTTCTACTTTTTAGTCGATGGGCCTACAGTTGTGAAGACTTCTCTTGCGTAAGCTTTTCGTCCTTGCCCGGAGAAACCTCCTGCGGCAATTCCCCCAGAGATTGTATTGATGACGCCCACATTTTCCTGCACTTCTTCCCTTTCTGCTAAGGGAGTGGCTTCCCTCTTTTTATTTCTTTGATTGATATACCCTCGCAAGTGTCCGCGTTTGATGAGGGCCTCTATTTCACGCTTGAGCGATTCGCAATTATCGGTAGTATGGCCGTGGTCGTTGTGGTAATGGCACCACAAATTTCTGTCTCTCTTACTAGGCGCCAACCTCATCTTCTCTGGTTTTTCCAAGATTTGTTTATCCTTTATCTCATGGAGAATCTGAGATGGCCTATCAGTCAATGGCGTCAGATTCTTCATGTCTAACATCTCTTTGGGGTGCCTCTCATCTCTTCTCGAACGCTTGGAAACCCGTGCACCCCTTGGACTATCCTCTCGAGCTCTCTTTTCTTGTCCTTGCCCATTGTCCCCTCGATGTTCTTTGTGGGTTTTGAAGTATTCTTCAGCCTGGATGTACTTGTTGGCTTTATCCAACAAGGCACTCATATTTCCATGGGGGCTCTTATTTACCGCAAATGCGAACTTGGATGTAGGACGAAGTCCGCGCATGAAAGCCGTGTACTTTACTGACTCATCCAGGTTATCTATTTCCAATGTCGCTGCATTAAAGCGTCCCAAATATCGTGACAAGGATTCGTTCCTTTCTTAGACCACGTTGAGGAGACTTGCTGAATTCTTCCTCCGAGTTCGGCTGCTCACAAAATGTTTCTGGAACAGGTCGGACAGCCAGGCGAAGGAATGGATGGACCTGGGCCGTAGAGACTTAAACCACGCGTGTGCTGCCTTCCTCAAAGTGGTTGGGAAAGCTCGGCACATGACAACATCTGAGACTTGGAGGAGTAGCATATTTGTTTGAAATTGGTAGACGTGCTCTCCAGGGTCTCCGCTCCCATCATACAGATCGCACTGGGGCATCCAAAAGTTAGGAGGAAGCTTTGCTTTCTCAATTACTTTGGATAGGGGGTATCCAGAGTCTTCCATTGGGGGAGTAAATTCCTCCGGACGGGGCACAGAGGTGGTCTCGTGAGAAGTTCGCCCTTGGGGATGCACTTTTCATTTGAAGGCATGAGCTCGTCCTTGGCGACAGTGCCTTTGGTTCGTGCCGCGTCGATCTCGGATTTCTCCACCCGTGACACCTGGTGAATTCGTGCTATCCTCTATTGACGTCTCGCGTTGGAAGCATGAACCACTTCTGGTGACATGTTTTTCGGTTTCTTGTTCTGGCTGATAGCTAGGATCAGTCTCTGATTCGTGCCTTCGACTGTAGTCCGACCTTGAGGTCAGTCTAAGACGAAGGTCGCTGGGATCTAGGCGTGTCTGATTAGTTGAAACCGTCCAGGCTACCTCTTCAAGCTTTTTCTGTAAGGTAGTGACCACGCCCCTAAGTTTGTGGACTTCTCTGGTCAGATCTGCGTTCGGAGTGTTAAAAAGCTTCCAGGTCAGGCGATGGCGCAAGTCCCCTCTTTTTAAAAGAAGGGTCGGGGAACGAGTTCCCTGGGAGTTGTCAGTCGTATTCGGGGTGACTGAGGTCACATTTATCCGGTCGTTACTGGAATGGTGTTGGGATGGTGTTGGTTGTCGCCCTCTTCGGCGGGAGCCACTTGATCTTACTCGCTGATTTTGGACAGAGCGGCTGGCTGCAGGAGTGTCTGAAGATGATTTCCTTGCCATGTTCCCTGTCGGTCCCACGGATGGTGCCAAAATGTTGCTGCTAGAATATTGATCAGGAACTGCAGCTCGAAAATAGACCTGCAAAATAGAACACGAGTGACCACCGGGGATGTTCCGGTGGAGGATGCTCCGATGCTAAAGTCAGAACGTTGCTACTAGGGTAGAGCTCTGAATAGCAAGAAATGCACTGGGTGCTTGTGTGTGTGCTTGTCTGTGTACCTGAGGCATTTCTCTTTATATAGACGGCTCCCAGACTCCCCCTTTTCCAGGACTCTCTCCCGATATGCCTTTGATGTATTAGAACTGCGTCAGGACTCTCCTTCCAGTAGTAGAGTCCTACAAGGCCTCTATCACCTCATCTAGAGCCTATATGATACATACCTCAAAGTGATTCGGGGTCAACCACGCCACGTGTCACCATTTAGTAAGGTGGATACATTTAGCCATATCAGAGATGAGGGAGAAAGTAGCATGTTGAAGACAATTGCATTCCGCGCTCGCCAAATGTTCCAGAGCAACTCAATGACAAATAGTAGATGACACAAAAGAGAGCTGTTGCGGAAAATTGGTTTTAACAGGCACTTAATCAGCCGGTCTTTAATTGGAACCTCCACGGACTGCCTAAGGGGCCTAGAAACTAAACCCAAATCCTCTAAACATACTGGCATGCGACGAAGAGATGCTGTTGTGACTCCTGGCCAGTGGAGCAAAGCGGGCAAAAATCAGAGGCAAGGCACTGTCTTTTGACCAGCGCAGAGCATACTGCCAGGAGTTTATGTAGAAAGTGCCAAAAAAAAATATTTGAGCTTTTCGGGAATCGGCAATTTCCACAGCTTCTTCCACACCTTTTTCAGCACGGACATAGAAGCTATATCTTGGCTTGACATCAAATACTTGTAATTTTTTTTTGGTTGAAAGTACACCACCACTTGCCAGAGGCCAGAACCGCTCATCCATCAACCTTGGCGGTGGAGTGCGCAGATGGAAAATGAGCTTAACGAGTGCTGAGGGAAAGTGAGTCATTAACAACCTAAGATTCCACCACGATGAATCAGGACAGGAAAAGTCTGAGATATGCCAATTTGAATTCTCGATGGTGCAAAAAATTTGCAACTTAGCAGGAGATAGCTGAGGAAGCCACCAATCCATCTAGACAAAAATAGAGTGACCACTGCCAATGTGCCATTGTAGCCCATGTTTCAGAACACGTTGACCAACTAAAATACTGCGCCAAATCCACGACCCTTGTCGAGGACCAAAAGCCTGAAGAAAGTCACTGTGGGAAAAATATTTGCCTTTAAGCAGTTGGGACAACAAGCTATCAGGGTAGGTCAAGATTTTCCAAGCTTGCTTTGTCAACAAAGACTGATTCAGAATTTTGAAGCTGCGAAAGCCTAGACCCCACAAAGCTTTAGGCAGACATAATGTACACCAAGAAACCCAATGAATAGATTTCGAGAGGCATCGCCTGACCACCAAAACCTCGCCATGATTTGATCCAGCTGGGAGCAAAATGAGACAGGGAATTTATAGACGGACATATAGTGGGTAAGAAGGGAAGAAAGTACGAAATTAATAAGAGTCACACAACCTGCTTTATTAAGTAGAAGCCCGAGCCAGTGCGCACACCAATCTTGAACTCACTACACTGAGTCACGAAAGATTTCCTTTTTCTGGGTAGCAATATTCAAGTTGACGCCCAGGTATCTCCCCAACTCCTCTTTGGGGGCGGTCAAGCGAAGTAGCTTTAGAAAAAAAAAATCTGGGCCGTCCACGATGACACGTGGACAGCAGGATGATAGTTGGAGAAATAAACTTTTCTCCACCGGTAGATAGGGATCGGCCCCCATGTGTGCGTATGTATGCGTGCATGTTCCTGAGAATCCTTTTGGTTCTGAGCCGTATGTCGTTTCGTGAGCCCTAACTACTACTAAAAACAGTCGTAATGTAAGAAATATCAAATTTGAGCCGTTCACAACCACTAATGGACTGTCAGATCACAGCTAGACAGATAATTATCTCTCCAACGTTAGATAGGGACCGCCCCTCCCCACACACACACACACACACATGTGTGTGTGTATGAGCTACTTCAGCTAATTTGCCAGCAGTCTGCCGTCCATCTATCGCGAATGGACGAGCCAGATCTTTTTTGTGCCAGACGCCAGATTTCTCTTAAAAAAAAGTCAGATCTGGTCCCGTCCATCCGGATTACGTTGACAACTTGACTTAAGCTGACTGTGGAGGTAAAGGAAGGAAGACGTAGATCTCTCTGGGTCTTTATAGCATTAAAATTACAAGTTATTTGGACTCTACCTATTTGAAGTAGGATAGACTATATTTACTTATTTATATTGGTGGTTAAATCGTAAGTAGGGCAGAAGCTAGACAATACCTAAGTTGGGTTAAAGTTATGATAGTCTTAGTACCGTGGAGTTTGTTTAGGTGGCAGTTACTAGTGAGCATTTGATTTTTTTCCCTTTCTTTTTTCTATTTGATGCAAGAATAGAGTCTATTTATCCACTCCCATGACATTCAGTTATGTAACTTTGCACAACAATGAATGAGGCCTTTGCTACCGATCAACTACCATCTTAGTATTTCTATTCAATTTATTTCATATTCTGCACCCTACACAATTAACAATCATTATCTGATGGAAAAATAATCATTTGTTGTCATTAAATCAGTAACCCGAGTGCTACAAAGTGGGAATCAATACCTGCGATCCATTTTTTTTTTTATCAATTATCTCAACCACATAGCGGTAGTTCAAGAAATTTAGAAACAAGCAGAGCTCACATTTAAAAAAAATGTAAACTTTCTAAATTGACTTTAACCTAACCCTTGGTGGAAATGCTGGGTATCATTGTGTTGGTAGTGGCGCTGCCGGCGACAATGGTAGCGAATGGTTGGTTGTGGCGTTAATGTGTGAAACAAAGAGATAGAAAGAGGGTAAGAGACCGATTGTGTTGATAAAAGCTAAAATTGCTAATCGCCTCTCTTAGTGGCGGTTGGGCAAAATTTTTAGAGAAAATGATGATCTTAGCCCTCAGTTTGCGACGTCGATGGTTGAGATGTGCTGAAAAATAGTAAATATTTCAACAGTGGATGTGTGTCAGACCCCATAAAAAGTAGGCTAAATCATAAAAGTGGTCCCTTATATCTGGGATTAACTTTTAATAGGTCTTTAAACTTTGATTTATTTCATTGTAGTCCTTTACCAATGCTTCTGTTTCCTATTTGATCCGTAAGTCATACGATATAGAAGAAGGCTAATTCTAGAGATAATATTGGAAGATCATCATAAAAATATTTTCATGTATAGTTTTATAATGTTTTTTTAATCTTTTTCTATCATATTTGCACCCAAGTCTAAACACGAGCTAAGGCTACTGAACCAACCAACTCCTACACAACCATCGAATTAACACCAATATTTTTTTTTATTTCCCACTGTTGCTCCGGAACCCTAGCCTGAAACGATGACCTGAAAAACTGAAAACGAGTGACTGCAGGGTGGGTTCCCGGCTGAAAAGTCTCTGATATTTAAGTCAGAGTGCAGTTACATGGTAGAACTCTAAAAAAGCATGAAAAGACTGTGTGTTTGTGTGTACCTGGGGATAATCCCTTTTATATACCTGAGGTAGACGACCCCTAGTAGGATTGGGCCGCGGGCCAGTAGGATCGGTGTTAGGATCCTTAACGATCACGTCACGATCTTTGAGGACTTTATCCTAATTCCTTAGAGATAATTATCATCGTAAAATTGACCTAGTTTGGCTGGGAATACCTGATGTCCCCCAATTATTGAGAGTTCATGTTTGAGTTATATCACACACTAAAATGCTGATACTTCAATTTTGGTCGTTAAGGACTTAAGGACCAAATGAGAAATGAAAGCTTAGATAAAAGACCTAAATAAAGTAAGTTAAACTTTAAGCACCTTTCAAAAATTAAATCCAAACATAAACGCACCAATCGACACTACCAATAGCCTTTTTTTAATTTACCACAAAAAATATTGACTACTGAACGATCTGATACACTGGCCAATATCTCCGAAGAATGTATCAAAATTAATGACGAAAAATTTGGTGCAGTCTTACTAGTATTTAAACCTTGCTAGAATTGCTTTTTCATCTTTTTTCAGTTCTTATAGCAGCAATTGCAGACACTTTCATGTCGCTAGAAACTCATTAGTGACAATTATAATAACAACTAGAATCATGCTCCAAACTAAACTTAAAGACTTTAGAATACCGGGGATGTGATGACTGATAACAAGCTCTCTTTCCCCAAAAAGATAAAAAAACGACCTCTCCTCGACAAAGTTTATGCGTCTATGCCGCCACCGCCAGCTTAATCCAGTGTCTGGTGGCATGGTAGAGTTGGTCTCTATTGCTGAATGGTTTTTCTAGTGTTGTTTTTGTGTTAATTTCAACTTTGCGACTGTGATGGTTGTCATCATTGGTCATCGTTCGATCTTGGACGTCGACCGATCTCTGTACTGGCCTACCAATGGAAGACGTCTTGTGGGATTGGTCGCGTATGTGGGTAAGGGTTTCAATTTGGGTTGATAAGGTTGGTTGGATAGCGCGATGGCAGCTGGTGGGTACGTGATCGTGGGTTACTGCATGGTGGGTTTTCAGGATTGGTGGCCGAAGAAGGGAGTTTGTGGGTTTTGGGCGGGTAGCCAGAGAAGGGAGTCTGTGGGTTCGGGTGTGGTGACCGGAGAAGTGAATATGAGGGTTTTGGTTTTGATGGTTGGAGACATGAATATGTAGGTTTTGAGAGTGGTGGTTGGAGAAGGGAGTCTATGGATGGGTTATTATCCTTCTAGGCTTTGTATTCCCCTCCCCCCGTTCACATAAAGGTTGGTGGGCTTGTTGGTGATGGTGGTTATTGCAGTGCTTTGGGATGTCAGGGTGCTCCGTCGTTGGGTGTTCGTGGTGGTGGTGGCTCTGGTCAGGATTTGGAAGGATGTTCTGATGGTTGGGTTTTGGGGCTGCGGTGGCGGTTTGTGGACTGACAAGGTGGAGCGGCCATTCCCAGTCCGTTTCAGGTGCCTATTCTTGGTGGTCTTTAGGATAGTTGATAGATGTCAGCTTCGGGCGCTGCATGCAGTGAAGGCGACGCGTGGAGATGTGCGTGCGGTTGGGCTGTCCTGGTGTTTAGCACGTGGCTTGGCTTTAGGTGACTGTGGATGACAGCTGACTACGGTGGGTGACTTGTAATTGTTGTGTGTAGTTATCCGTTTGGATTTTGTTTAGCTTTCGATTGGTTGTTTGTTTTTTAGTTGTACCTGTTTTAGTTTTTGTTTAGCTTTTGTAGTTATCTGTTTTAGCTTTTTTTTTTTTTTAGCTTTAGTTTTTCTGTTTTAATTAGTTTTAGCTTGTATTAGCTTCTATATTTAGTTTTACTGCAATTCTTTTCGGATGGGAATATTAGCCAACTGCTATCTTAGATCAATGATAGAGCTCTTACCACTTTTTAGAAAAAAAAACAAAAAAAAAAAGAACGAAAAAAAAAGCGCTTAGCATCACCTTCACATGCATTTAAATTTGTAGTTAGCCGTCTCTCTAGCGTTGAAAGAAACAAGACACATGCACATGCAAACCTCAAGCTACCTTCAGTCTAAAGAAATGTATTTGCCATTAATTTTCCGGAAAAGTTGTCTCTTCTAACCAAATTTATTTAATTGCTTCGAAAAGATTTAATCACGGCCGCTAACCCGTTGCAATCCGTATATAAATGACTCCTCTAACTTTTCATTCTTGTAATTAAAAGAAGTGTCTAACCACATTTCACTTTAAGCAAAACCAACTAACCTCTCTTTGTCATACCATTTTTCATGCTTATAGCAACCATCAAGTTGAAGGAAAAGGTTGAAACCAAAATCTATCTAATGTCACGGCTCAAAACTTTAATGCGCAATAGCTCAACGATTATGAACTAACGATGTACACCTAATTTCATGTACATCCCGTCATGATTGTATCGCGTAACTGGTCAATCAATTTCGTGATTATATGGAGAACGGTCTCTCACACTTCCTATCTCGTTGTCTAAAGTTTAAATTGTCTTACAAATCACGAGACGTGCTTAAAAGACGACTACTTTATCTTTTTAAAGACATTATATAAACTTAAATAAAATTTGTATACAGACCGCACCTCTGCATGAGGATCCGGATCTGATTACACGTGGAATGAGAGGTAAGTCTCTATCATGATGATGCACGAGATCGACTTCATAAACCATGCACATGAAATAACACCCAACTCCAGAGCTAGCAGAGCTAGCGCATCAAAACTGGATCGCTCTCTATCCTCCATTAATTAGACAACCCTTTTTGTCTGCATGTGTATAACTTAATTTCTCTTCGCCTTACTCATCATTTCTATTCGTTTCCCTTTTTACTAGGTCCAAATAACGAATTATTAATCTTCATTCTACCTCTTACTTTAGTTTTGCAACTTTTTTGTCCCACCAAATATGTTAAGAATGACTTATATAGTTGTGTCAATTTTCTGAGAATTTAATTTTAGTTTTTAGAGCTAATGTTAACTTAACATGATTTTAAAGTTTTCATTGTGTAAGGTCCTGCGCTTGATTCTTCCATATTGCATATATGGTCTCGTTTTAGAATAGTAAAATTTAGAATCTATTTGTTTGTGTATTTGGTAGTGATGCACTTTGATTTAATTTTTTTCTTTCTAATTTGCCTCTTGCTATCCGGGGCTGCATTTGGGGATGGGTATTAAGCATGATATATTTAATTTGGTCCATTTTTTTATTAACTCTAATTTTTAGAGCATACGATAACTTAAAATACTGTTAACTTGGCGCTCTCATTCTTTCACTCCCATTTCCACTTGAGAAATGTAATGTAATCCTGACAAATTGTTGCAACTCTTGAGCAACTAATTGACCCTGCTAGATACAAGACTAGTAACCATAATCTACTTTTCATCATTTAATTAATCTCCAATTTTATCACTAAAAAATCTTCAGAAAACTTTTTTTTTCATGTCTTTGAATGACACATTTAGTCTTTAGTGACGAAAGTGAAAATGGAGTGTAAATACTAATTACTTACTATTATTGATGATTTATAAAAGAGAGTTTTCATTGCAATAAGCTGAAAAACCAGAACAACTTAAATGTAACGGTTATATTGATGACGTGATGTAATCAACACACAAGACAAGAGAATGATATAACATTGACTTCTATTTTCTTGAAATGAAATGAAATCCTTCGCTTCCGTTTGATTCCACCAGGCAATTACACCATGATGTCATCTATTGATTACCATAAATATATACTCGCTCCTTGTGCAAAAGAAAATCAAATTTTCAAATTTTTTTTTAATTTTTTAATGGCGTAGTATATGAAGGAAGTTGTGCACTTCAAAAAGTGAAAGTAATTTAAACCCAATTATTTAGTGTACATATGTCCATTTTAAGTACTAAATAATGAGCTATAAAATAATATTGCGCCAAATAATAAATTGGATCCCAATTTGGTCACAGTATTTAATTCTCGCAAAAGATGTGAGGATGACAATTTTGAAGTAGCCATAAACATAATGTCGATCTATATTCCAACAGTTGAACTACAAGCAGTCACGTCTTTTGGAGAACATCTCTTTGGAATTAAGGATGGAATTCTTTATCACTATCAAATTGCGCCCCACACCAACTAAGATGACGAACACATGGCCTATTAATTGGATCAGGCAAGTTGTACCTTTGATAATGGCCGAGTATGACACGGATCTCGGCTTTCACGCTTAACCCAGGACGGACGCAAGGTTTATATATAATACACACCTTATTGAGCAAATACTCCCACAACAATCAATTTTGATGATGGATAGTTTGGCACATTTATGGTTACATTCGTACAATCTTTTGTTGCTAATGAATGCACTATTAGCTACAAAAATTGGGGAAATCTTCAAAATTCTGTAAAAAGAGCCTGGATGGTGGGGGGAAGAGGATTAGACAAGATACAAATTTTCCTGTCTTTAGTGACGGTATGCTACCTTTCCCAACTCTATGACCAGCTTGACCGTAATTAATTACTTTATCCTACCCTCAGGGACCTGAAATTTAACCCTTGTGTTAAAATGTGTGTTTGCGCGTGGATGGTGGTGGTGGTGGTGGTGGTGGTTGTGGGGTTGATGGAGAAGGATTAGATGATAAAATCTCATATCACGTAATAGTCATCTAACAAACCTTTAAATAACATGAATTTAGGTGTTTAAAGTTTTAATGGACATTGAAAGATCTCATAGAAAAATGCAACGATAAGTACGCACAGATGGGGGTTGCTTTAAACCCACCATTTAGGTGCTATCTCAGTCACCAGAATACATCAATGATCCACAAAAAGAACAGATTTTTATAGTGGACAATTGAATGTTCTTAATAGCAGGAATATAAATTTCTGCGAGGTTCTTGCTGGAGTTTGGTTGGCACTAAAAGTGGATCCGTTAATTATGCTTGAATGCTTCTCTGCTGCATGGAGTCGTCAAGACTCAATAAGTAAAGGCACTCCACCTCTCTCATTATTATTATGGAGATTAGGTGCTTCTAGCTTTGATGGACATTGATGGAACTTTACAGGAAAGTGGAAGCAACATTAATTTATCCATAGATGGGTTGCTTTGAACACCACCCTTTACTTGCTATTTCAGGTTTAACACGTCTGTGTATGTTATGATGTAGATTGATCTTGAAAATGCTTGGCAAACAAAGTTTGAAACTGGGTAGAATCGAGACCTCGTCGGAGGTGATGGAGTAGCTTGAAGCAGCCCGTCAGAGATGGCCTGGTTTACTAACTAACTCGAATTAGAACAAAGAACAAAACAAGAATATTTTACATATCAATCATGTGATAATAGATAATGATACAAAGTATAATAATATTCAAAAAATTTAAACATATATATTCTATTGTAACTAAACTAAGCCAACCATCTAAACACCCTAATCCCATTTCAAATCTTTAAAAGATTCTATTAATCTACAAATCGTTAATAAACTCCCTCAAGACGAAGGGGGCAGCAGGAGACCTTCAACTTGCTAGAAAGGAATAGGTGCGGTGGTCATGAGAAACCACTGGTGTATGTCCGTAATTTAATCCCTGTAGAGATGAAATGAACTTGAAACTCGTTGCCCTTGACTTTAACATGAACAAAGTGAAAATTGATTTCAATGTGCTTCATTTGAGCAATGAAAAGCTGCATTAGCTGATAAATAGGTAGCACTGAAATTATCAAACTAATGGAGGAAGGGGAGGGGGGGGGGGGGGGGGGAGGTTGTTCGTGATATGTGTATTAAGCATGGACATCATAGCTCTCGGGCATAACAGCTAGTATGGGGGTCATTGGTAACTTAGCTGTAGATACCCTAGTTTTGTAGCTACTCTTAATTAAATAAATAGTGAACTTTATTAGTCCCTCCGTCTTATATTATTCGACCGATTTTTTTTTTACCGCAAAATAAAGATTTAGGTCGTATATTGTATGCTTTTCATTCTGACCTTTAGAGAGCGGAGGGGAGGAAAGTGGGTCAGAAGAAAGAAAGTCAATTAGCGGAGTGTTAAATGTGAAGAGAAAAATATAGTAAAAAAGTGTAAGAATGTGGGTCAGAAGAAAAAAAATGAGTTTGTGGAGAGTTAAATATGAAGAGAGAAATTGAATAAAAAATGTATAAGAAGGGTAAATATGAAAAAACACATTTAGAATATTTCTTAATTTGAAAAGTGAGCAATTCTTGTGGGACGGCCCAAAAAGGAAATATGATCAATATATATGGAAAGATGATCAATTTAAATGGGAGGGACGGAGTATTAATTAGAGGGCATTATTGAGTTTAGGCTTAGTAACGTGACTTAATTAATTAATTTGGTTCAGTCTAGTCATTTAGCAGTCTAGTCCTTTAGCAGTCTAGTCCAGTTGTCAAGGTCAGGTCCAGTCTAGTCTAGTGTCTAGTTAATGAATTGGTGCTGTCCGGTCCAATTATGTGAGGTCCAGTTCATTATCTAGATTGTTAATTTTATTCAGTTTGTCTAGATAATTTAGGAAATTAATCTGTGAACTATCCCTGATGTATGATTTATATGGTTAAGAAAGATAAATCCTGAATTTGGTAATCTCATCTGCAAAATTAAAGATAATTTACCAATTGAGAGTCAAATAACTCCTCAAAATTCAAAAAAAATTATTTATAAATTAGGGGGTGAACCAGCTGGTTTTCAACTAACTGATCGGTTAATTAACTTTTGTCAATCTGCGATTTATCCGATATTCTAACTTATCTCCTGCTTTAAAGATTGGCAATCTTCTCAAATTCTGCAACTCTAAGCTCTATAAATAGAGCCCTTGGACTCCATTTTCAAGTGTCTTGGTCTTGAAGATCCTAGAGCTTATTTTCTTTAGGGCTTGTGTACCATTTCTTCGTAAAATGATACACTATCTCCCTCGAGAATTTCAGCCATTCATACTCACTTTACAAGTCTATTTTATCGCATCGTGGATCACTCGGAGAGTTTCACCGAGTCTTCCAGACAAGCTGTTTTAAAAGGTAATCTTTAATAGCTTTCTGACAAGTTAACCGTGCTCCCAATCGGACGGTTAGTCAGTAGATGTATTACTTGAAAAAATTCAAAACTTGTTGGCTTATGCCCTAGTCAACCACACTTACCAACTGACATGTTTATCTATCAGGATGGCCGAACTATTAGTTAGAACCTTACCCTCCAAAAAAAAGAAGAAGAAGAATTCCAGAAACAAACTGTAACCACACTGATCAACTGGCCGATTTATCCACCTGGATGACCGGACGGTTAGTCAGAACCTTATCCTGCAAAAAAAAAATTCAGAGAAAAACTCTAATCTCAATGACCAACAGTCTGGTTTTCCACCTTAGATAACCGGACGATTAGTCAGTTCTACACCCACAACTTTAAATATCCTAAAGATCAGAAAAATTTCCCCTTACCCCCATTAGGGTCTGAGCCGGCCAACTCGATTTATGTTGTATGTGTAATTAAATTTTCTATAAATTTCTCCATATAGTTAAGGCTAAGCATGATTGGTATTGGGAACCATCTGGAAAGATCTGACGAACTTCAATGCCTGAGGAATTATCGCAG
The DNA here is from genome assembly GCA_033070095.1 of Escallonia herrerae. Classification (NCBI taxonomy): domain Eukaryota; kingdom Viridiplantae; phylum Streptophyta; class Magnoliopsida; order Escalloniales; family Escalloniaceae; genus Escallonia; species Escallonia herrerae. The sequence continues at coordinate 80,662 of JAVXUP010001054.1, read as the reverse complement.
ATCATAGATTTGGTCCGCATTATCAGTGAAGTAATGAAAGGTTTTCAGAACAGTTTTGCGACTTTGACAGATTAACAGTCTCAAACAGATGGGGAAATAGACAACCTCAAGAAGGAGGTAGGAAAGATCACAAGGATGAGGCGAGAGAGGAAAAGAAAGACGACAAGAAGAAAGGACCAGAGTTCAATTGCCAATATGAATCCAGGGATAAAGAAATGAAACCCCATGTAGTTTTGAAATGGAAGGATAAACTGGTGGCATTTAATTCTCAAATCGTCCCGATGAGGAGGGTCGATGACCTTCCAGACCTCAATGCCCTAACCATGAACCCCGAGTATAGAATTGTCCCTAAGTTTAACGTGCTGGAAATGGATAAGTTTGACGGGACCACGGATCCAAAGATTTATGTCAGGATATATATGTGTGCGCTAACCTCTTGTGGAGTGAACCAGAACAAATTTGTACTGTTGTTCCACAGTACCCTTACAGAAGCTGGCTTCTGTTGGTTCCTAACTTTGGATGAAGCCCAAGTCCGCACTTGGGAAGATGTTGATGAGAGGATTTATGAAGCAGTATTACCAGTATAATGCCGACCTTGACATCACCCGAGAGATTTGCAAACCACGAAACAGAATCTGAGAGAGTCAGTTTCAGCCTTCATTATGAAATGGAGAAATAAGGCCACTTAAATTATGAATCTTCTGATAGAGGAAGAGCATGTGAATATTATCAGGAATAATTTGCTCCCTATGTACCATGACTATCTTTGGCGACTACCACACGTCATTTAAAGCTCTAATGGGACCACTTGTACATGTTGAAGATGCCATCGATAAGGGAACCATCTCTCGTGAGTGAAAGCCAAGGGTATATTGAGCCGGGGTAAGGAGTTTTAATGCACAACCCAAGCCAGTCACTACCAACAGTGTTAACAATGTCTAACCACCCCAGATAGTGTCGTGGGAGGCCGCTACAGAGCCTACTAGGAACTTTATGCCGTTGAATATGCCATTTCCGTTTGAGCAGTTGTTAAGAAGGGGTATGATATCTAAGTTTCATCCTACCCCTATGCCAGCAATAATACTGGAAGGATATGATGTGCAATTCTTTTTGTGCATATCACCAAGGACAAGGACACTCTATGGCGAGATGCATAACACTTGAGATGACATACAAGACCTTACTGACAAGACGAAGTCTCCCCACCTGCAAAGTGAGTATCCGTAAAGAACCCTTACTGCCAGATGATGAAGTGCTAAGACTGTTGAAGAAAATCCAAGCCAACATCTCTATTTGGGAATTGCTATCAGCCTCACACTTCAACCGACAAGCCCTAATCAAATTATTCACCAAGGCTCAGATATCGATCCAAATCCAGCCTGAAGACCTATCCCAAGTGCTTGTGGCTATACATTATAAAAACCTTCCTTTTCGTGTAAGACTTGCCAAAATCAGGACTCAGCCACAATGACCCTCTCCATATTACCATGAAAGCACTTGATATGATGGTGCCTTTTATCCTCGTAGACAATGGTTCTACCTTAAATGTTTGTCCCTACGTACTATTCAAGCCCTTGGCATTGACCCCTTGGAGTTTACCCCTTCCAACCAAGTCGTCTGAGCCTACAACAACACTCGAAGAAAAGTGATTGGTAAGGTCAAACTCTCGTTGACTATTGAATTGCCAGTTTTGAGGTTAAATTTCAAGTTTTGGATATACCTACCGTGTTTAATCTCCTGTTAGGAATACCATGGATACACTATGTCGGTGCAATCCTATCTACATTTCATCATAATTTTAAATTCATTTTGGATAAGACTGTGTTCGCCATTATGGGGGATTCATGAGCAACGTCATATTGGGCAGGTCGGAAAAGACAAAGACAGGGTTAAGATACCCCATGAATCATTGGATGTTTTACTCTGTGGATTCAGAATGGATAACTCAGTACAGTGTCTAGAATATGATGAGGTTTTTGACAAAAAAAACTTTCTCACCTTTGCTCTTTATAGTAAAAAAATAGTCTTCTCGGTGATGAGAAAGTTTTACTACTTCCTCGAAAAAGGGTTAGGTCAGAATTGCCAAGGAGTTCCAGCTTTCTAGAAGTCGAGAATAAGAAGGATTAGTTTGGCTTAGGGTATAAGCCAACCAAGAAGGAGAAAAAAAAAGCCATCAGAAAAATTGCCCAGGCCAAGAAAGACAAAGAGAGTGGAGAGCACATGAACGTCAAAGGCATAACCAATGTCCCCATCATGAAAGGATGTTTCGACAAAGAAGAAGAAAGTGGATCTTTATATGGATTTTCAAAGCCCGTCTATAATGTCAAAACATGGAAACAAATGGAAGGATAGGATATATTCTACGAGTGTGTATGGGTTGAAGATGAGGAACTGCCAATCCTGACGGAGCCGAGTATCGATGAAGTCCCTGATTGAATAGATTTGATGGAACCAGAGGGAATGGCAACATACTTCACTGATGTGCATATCTTTGTGCTTATCTACAAAGTGGATAATCAGATCGAGGACCCAGCAAGCCTAATCACTCCAGCACGGGGCGACGCACAGAATTGGATAATCGAGTACAAATTGCCGAATGTGGGAGAGTTTATCGAAGGAACTCCTGCCACCGAAAATGCTTCGGAACCTGAAGACTTGGATGCTTATGTCGCCTTTGCCAATCTAAATATGCTCACTTACTATGTTTTTTTAGGCTATATGACTGATAGTTATTATGATGGCTGATTTTTATTATTCCTTAGTTGCTGATATAGGTTATGACAAATTAATCAATGCGGTTAATGATGACTCACACCTAATGGACTCGAAAGAAAAAAATATTTAAAGAAATAATGCAAACTTGTTAGCCCTATGATTCGATAACCTAGGCTTACTTCTTATTTGATGATAACTACGCATTTATTATGTCCTAATGTGTGCTTTGAGTGGATTCTTAGTAGGTAAATACATACACACTCATGAAGACACATTTGAGAAGTTTGATAGATGGATTAAAGCCAAATAAGCTTAAAGCTTAAAGCTTTAGCGGACATGCAATGGAAGCTTCGTCAAGTCCAATGTCAAAAAGCGACAAAGAATGCATAGACTAAGTTACTTTAGATTATGATTGATCATTAATTTTATGTAATAGTCTTGGTTTGATGCTCGGATTAATGACTATGACCTAAACTGACCTTAGGACACCTTGTGCATTGAATGTGAGTTCATAACCTTTCACACAAGTGTGTTTCTTAAAGCTGAGTGAACTTTGGAGCTTACTCAGATTTCTTCAAAAATATTTTTAGTGCTAGTATTTTCATATTTTGATTAGACTTTTCATTATCTTTCCAACACAACAAAAAGGCCTTAATCTATTTTTCTAGAGAAAGTTATACCCAAAACAACAAAGGGAGTTTCGTGAGGCAGTCAAGAAATAGACACTAAGGGAACGCAGCAAACTACATTGTGAATGCAGTCGACTTTATTGACCATTTGGTGAGAAATAATGGCTAGTTTTGCCCGAAATCATGTCAAAATTTCCCATAAGTCTTTTATTTGATATCCATTCTATTAAAATGATTTGGAGCTTCATCATTGTACTATCCCAAACTTCGGGAGCCGGTTAAAAATACCATCTGGGCTCCGAAAAATAAATGGGCGCTAATTTTGAGCAATACTCGGATATTAGAAACTTGTGGAAGCTTAAAAGAATTTTAGGGCAAAAATATAATTTTTGAAAATTTGGGGGCATTTTCGTAATTTTGGAAACTTTGGAGGTATTTGTGCAATTTTATAAAAGTAAATTAGAAACCATTTTTTTGTGCTTGCCAGCTCCTACCTGCTTGAGTTACTAAGCTAATTTAATCATTTAATAATGCATTAATAAAGAGATTCGGGTGAAGATGAAAAAGAAAAAGAAAAGAAAGAAAACAAAAGAGAAAGAGGAAGAACACGAAACAGAGACAGAAGAGGAAACAAAGCAGAGGGGGGAAACAAGGGGCTTCGGGCAAAGAAGAGAAATTTGAAAGAGTTATAAGGTAATCTCTTCCCCTTTAATTTAAGTGGGTGAAACGGTGGGTGCGTGTTTACTGTGTTCTGCGTATGTTTAACTTCGGGGCAGGGGAGTGCTCGTGGATGAGAAGGGAAGCAAGGCTGCCTAGCAGCCTTGAATCTGTGTATTAGGGAGGATGCAAGGATTTGGGTGAGGTTTTGTGGCATCATATGCGTATGTGTGAGAAGGGGATGGCTGCCGTGGGTTGCAGTAGGTGCGTGCGTGAGTTGCTGTGAGTGTGTTCAGTGCGATTGTGGGTTAATGTGTGTACTGTGTGTGTTTCTGGGTTGGGAGCTTCGGGTAGGTGTGGGTTTGATAAAGGAGAGATGGTGCAAGGTGTGGGGGTGGTGTTGGTATAAAGGTGGGGGTGTAGGGGTGAGGGGTGTGAAGTGCAGGGTGGTCGTGTGTGTGCAGGGAGCGTTTATGCATGGCAGTGTGTGTTCATAAATGTGTGTGTGTGTGTCGCGGGTGAGATTGTGTGTGAATTAGGTGTTTGATTGTGTTTTATAAGTAATATAAAGTATAATTAAGGGTAGAAGCATGTGTCTTTCGGAATATTAAATGGTGTAAGGGAGTTGTGTGAAGTGAGGTTGTTCTTGGCAATGAAGAAAAGAGAGAAGAAAATGGAGGAAGAAGAAGGTGTGTGTTTCAGGGTGCAATAGTGTGTGTGTTTGATTTGAATAGTAAGTGTTATTGTCGCTAAAAATAGAAAAATAATTTAGGCAGCCTTCCACAAAATTTTATAAATATTTAGGGTCAGAATTTGACAAAGTCCAAAATTGTAACCCCCAATATGTTTACGATAACTACACTTTGGAATTTTTCAAGAATTTTTGGGATCCTCGAATGGTGCTAAATTAGGGTATAAATTAAAGAACTTTATCGATTTATCTAGCATATCAAACCAAATTATTTTAACCTGAAAACTTTATGGAAGCCCTATTTTACAGATATGATTCATTATCTAAAATTTTGGGCCATTCCAAGGTCGATAGGTATTTTTCGAAAAATTGACCTTTTAGCGCTCGGTCCGGACATTGGTTCGGAATTTTTGGGCAAAAATTATTTAAAATACTTTTTAGGCCAGAAATAACATTAGGATGCTTAAAATAGCATTTTAAGATTTTTTGAGATTTTTTCTGTGCCGGAAACCCCAGGGGTGTTTTGGTAATTTATCACCCCGTAGGGGTATTTTGGTAATATTACCTATAAGAGGTATTTTGAAGTAAATTTACATACAGTAAGATTATTTTAGTGACTTTGCTTTCGAAAAAGTCATTTTGATGATTAAAGTGTAACATGGGGTGTTTTGGTAATTTGCCACCTGAAGGGGTATTTTGGTAATTTGACCCAAGAAAGGTATTTTTGCATAAATTTATGTATGAAAAGTTTATTTTCGTGATTCTACTTATGGGTAGACCGTTTGAGTGATTTAAGTCCGAGAGGGGCATTTTGGTAATTTTACACCCTAGGGGCGTTTCAGTAAATTTACATACCCAGTGAGGGGAGATTCATTTTGGAAGCATGTGTGAGTTTGTATTAAGTTAGACTTTTGTTCTGTAGGCTGTTTCTAATGGTTCGATTATTCTGTTTAGGTTAAAGCTAAAGACTTCAAGTTAGGATAATTTAGCTGCGAATCCAGGTAAGGGATTCTATCTGAACCTTGGGTAAGGACTTTTGTCCAAACCCTTATTTGATTACTTGTACTCGTAAGTGCTCCTTTGATATATTTACGGCTAATGCCGAACTCTGAGTTATGTATTGATATCAGCATGTTCTTGCCCATCGGTTATTTGGAAATCTTGTGATGCTCGCATGTTATGGCTGGCTGAGCAAATTTGATAATTGTCTGTATCCATTCTTTCGAATTATTATGATTATAATTGATAATTATTCGCAGTCGTTTTTGTTGTTTATCAGTGATTATTTTTCGTATTCATTCTTTCGAATTGATATGATTATATTCGATAATTATTCACGGTCATTTTTTTTGTTTATCTGTGATTTTTCTTCTGAAGTTCTGATTTCTTCTGAAAATTCGATTTCTTCTGAAAATCCTGAATGCTGACTTATGTCAATATGATTATTGTTATGAGAACCCGAATTGATTTCGGGGATATGAGCTTATGTTAACGCTCATTGATATTGTTAATTTCTGTGTTGACCTGGATACCTGTTTAGTGGGGAGGCGGTATAAGGTGGTTGAATCCTGCATGAAACGCAGGCTAGTACCCAAGTGGACTAGTAATTATTTTAGTACATCATGCATGTGTACACTATATAAGCTTGCCATAATGGCATTGCAATCGCCCATGATCAACATTGATTTTTGATTTTTTTAGCTAGAATGATTTGTACTTGGGTTGAAAGCCCTTGACAAACATTCATTGTACTTAGCTAGAAGGATTTGTACTTGGGTTGAAATCCCTTGACAAGCCTTTATCGTATTATCTTATTTGATTTCTTCTTAGGTTAAAATCCCTCAGGAAATCTTGCTGTATTTTTTAAATGAATTTTTACTCGGATTGAAATCCCTTGAGCAAGGGAAATTTTCGTGGTACTTGGAAATGCTGACTTAAAAAGGATCTTCTATTGATCGTTTTGGATTTTGTTCTGATTGTTAATATTTATTTTGGCATCTATTTCTGATGAATTTTGATCAGTTTGGGTAATCATTGAGTTTTGATCGTTCGAAGTGTTTTGAAGATCATCGTCGGTTGGATTTTTGGAGTCGTGTTATAATCTCTTTTGTAATCCTTGTACGACCTTACTGGGCTCTCAAAAGCTCACCCTTCGTTTGGCTCCCTTCTGCAGGTGATGATCAAATGTAGCATGTTCGGGAATGGGTTAGAGTCTGTGTGAGATCCCGATGAGCCCATCACTACTGTGTAGGGAGACCCCTGCGTGGGTCAGTTTTGTCAACTCGTTCTATACGAACTTGAGTTTGTAAAGAACCTAGATTTTAATAGTTCAAGTTTGAGCAGGTTTGTAATATTGAATGTGAAGAGTTTGAGTTGATATCGGATTAACTGTTTTGGAAGTATGTGTTAGTGAACAGGACTTGATTGGGCCAGGATATCCTCACATTGGGCCTGGCTGGGCCCGGTTTGGCCCTGGCCCTCTTCTGGCCCACTGGGCCGGCCCAAGCCCGACCGATTGACATCTTTACTCTCATCTAGAAACGAATTTCATTCTTTCAGTCACAAACACTCTTCCCTGCTAAGCTTCATTTTCTCTTGCCATGTTCTTTTTTTCTATTTTGCATTAATGTTTTCTTTGTTGGGTAGCCTTTTTAGACTCTCTAGTCTTTATGTGTTTTTTCTGTAGTCATACATTTCTTCCAAATAAGCCTCTATTCCTAGGTTTTTGTTGCCGTTGGAGATTTCTTACTCTTAATCCAGTCAAAATATAATATATGCATATATCCCATCTTCTGGCTCTGTCCTCGTCCTGGTATTGGCTCTAGCCGCCTGACTTTCCTAATGGGCAGTATGTGTGGTTTTTGTGGCAATAGGATTATTTGATGGTTCATCTTGGCATTTTTTCATACGTTATAAGTTTTCTAATTGGATTCCCATTATTGTCAAGTTTCTCTTTGATTGCTATGGACCTCTTTGGGATTTGCATATCCAGATGACTTTGGTCATATCTTTCCTCTGAGGCAATGGAGGCCCCCATTGCTCTAAGGATTTTGCTTGACATCATGAGCATTCTCTTTAAATTTTGCTTGGTCATATCTTTCCTCTGAGGCAATGGTCCTAATCCTTCTCGCATGTGAGCATTCTCTATATATTTTTTGAGTACCTTATTTTCCTTGCTGCTTAGGAAGTCCTAATTCATATTGTAAAGCTTAATTGTAAAAAGCAAGGTCTCTTGAATCCGAGGCACAATTAGTCAATATACTTGTCAAATAATTAAGGCAAGTTGTGAGCCATGACACTGTAATCAACATTGGCATCAATTTAATGGTGTTTATAGGGTTGAGCTCTCTTATCCAGAGAGTATGGTCTTGATCATTATGGTGCTGATGCTGGTGTTGGTGATGGTGACGGGGGCATAGTGGTTATGTTGATGGTGGATTCAGTCATGATACGAGTGGTGCTTTGAAACACATTGAAAATTAGTTAGAAAGTGGCGAGAGAGAGAGAGAGAGAGAGAGAGAGAGAGGGGGTGGGGGGGAGGTAAAGTTTCTTTTTCTTACTTTGTTATAGAGGAAGACAATCAAATTCCTAGACCTCGCCTAGTGAATTTGTCCAATGAACTAAAGGGGAAATATAATTAAATCCAATGAATTAACCTATATAAGGGTGAATAGGGTTCGGAAAGCTAATTAATTTAATTAAAATTAACCACAAGAATATTTAAAAATTGATTAGCCAATGATAGGGATGAGTTTCCTACCCTTGGGATATGGCCTTGACTATAGTGGTGATGTTGATGATGGCATAGTGATTATGTTGGTGGCCGAATCAGAGACGATACTCTGATGGCGGTAGTTCGAAACGTATTAAAAATAAGGAAGGATTTACACACGCAGGCGCGCGCGCACACACACACATGTGTGTGTTGTGTACATGTGTGTGTGTGATAGAGGTAAAGTTCTTTTTTTCCTTAATTTGTAAGAGGAAGACAATTAAATATCTAATAACACTTAGTGTAGTGGTTCAATAAAGTGAAGAGAAACATTAATCCAATAAATTGACCCTAGAGTGGTGGGGGTGGTGTTAATAGGGTTTGGAAAGCTAATTAACCAAATTAAAATTGATTGCAAGCAATTTTAACAATTGATTAACCAATATAGAGCATCATTATCTTACACGAAGAATCTCACAAGCTATTTAGAGCAGTTACCTATAGACAAGGTTTAGAGATAGTTGAAACAAGATATGTAAAGGTTCGGCTGGAACTATCATTAGACCTACGTCCACCCATGTAAAATGGTCCCTTGAAGAGCCCTACATTCATTAGAATGATCTTCCTTGCAGGTCAAGGCCTGATCACATACAAATCCCTTGGTGTTGTGCACACACCATGAATTAAGCTTTACCAACCCCAAGCTTTGATCAATCTTCAAACGATGGAAGAAAGTGTATCTCAATTGCATTCTTTTAGAAAGTGATGAGTAAAGTACAAATCTTTTGGAAACGAAGAGAATGTTTTAATCTCTCAAGTGCATGCTAATGGTGGATGCTTTCATATATTGAATGTGAGTTGAATAAATGCTTTAAGCTTTGATATTCTTCTAATTGCAGAGGCCTTAAAATGTTTAGTAAGTGTTATAAATACCTAAAACCAATCTATATATGTATCAGTAAAAATTTTATCATCTGAGAGTAGGTGGAGCAATAAATGCCCTTAACAGAGCAATACAGTCAACTACGTTCAAATTGCAATTGATTGTATGCCCCTAATAGAGCTACTAGATTTCAATTTTCAAGAGTTGACTGCAATGCACTACACCCAATTGTAATGCCTAGATGTCAAATTGTCTTTGCTTCAAATATAAAATGCACTTAAGCTTGTAAGGAAACACACATTGGTCTAAGTCAAAGCTAAAAATGTTGAATGAATTGCTATCCAGCTTTGACTAGTCCATACGAAAGTCTTGAAGGATTCTCACGATCGTCTCTATGCTTCCAGATGATCAATATTCAGTCATTCAGATTAGAACCTAAAACTTCGTGTGAACTCAAATACATAGTAGACAATTGAACTGTCAATACTATTTATTATTAAAATCAAGTATAAGCCAACATTAAATAACTAGAAGGCTAACAACAATAAGTTAAAGAGTTTTTTTTTAAAGTACACATAAATGGCAAGTTAATTGTCGAAACAAAGCATAAATAAGAGGTTATACCTTTTTACAGTTAATAGTCTTACCCTTAAGATGTCAGTGAACTTCTATCTACCTTTCAACTAATTTGGATTGAAGTATTTATTTAAGGTAATGAATTCTAACATTTAAAAAGTGAAATACTTAAGCTGAATTTGATACATATTTGAAGGCACAACTTTGTGCATTAGGCTAAGATCTTTAGTGACTTATTTTTTTATGTGTTAGATAGCTCCACCCTTGTATCAATAAGATTACTAAAATTTTCTTAAAATAGATCAAGACTTTCCATTGCATGAACTTGCATACCACTTAATGTTAAGTGAGAGGCCTCATAGTCTCCAAAATTTATATTACATAAACAAATAAATTGCTGTTGCACCACCTAGGGGCTGTCATGATCAGCAATATTATCACCTCCTATGCTACCACCACCAGTAATCATCTCCACTATTGTACCACCATGCCCACCACAGTGACTAATGTATAACACCGACACCACTCCACCACTATGCCTTATGTTGCAAGCACCACCACTACCATGCCATCATCATCGCCTGTCGTTGTCACCGCAAACAAGCATACTGCAACCAACTGCATTACCACCATGGCGTTGCAGCTCTCACCATCACTACCACCACCATGTCGTTGCCAACACTAACACTACCATACTAAAACTATCACCACAATTACCATGTTGTCGCCACCACCACCATCAATACAAACACCTTGTGCCACCACAACCATCACTATGCTGTCATACCAACTCTACGACAACAACTATTGCAATCACCAACACTACCATGCTATTGTCGTCAACCATAAATATCAACACCTCATTTCTGCCATAACCATCACTACGTTATCACACCAACTCTATGGCCACCACTTTCATAACCACCACCACTATGATCCACCATTGAGTCAAATCAGCCCCCACCACCACCATCACCACCACGTTGTTAGTATGTCACCGCAGACTCAATTACCACTCATAATTACCAACACAATCATCGTGGTCTTGGCAATAAGAAAAGTGAAAATTAATATTTAACATTAACACCCTTTCCGGTAAAATAGTAAATTAGAAAAAAAAAAAGCAAAAAGAAGGGTAAGGCTATTAATTATCCAATTGCTTAATGATCAAAAGATAGGGCAAATTACACCTAGGACTCCTGAGCTTTATCATAACTATACTCTGCACCTACTAACTATCTTTAGTATAACCCGCTTCTTATGGTTTGTCATCGTGTTATATAGCACCCACTTCCATTAGGGAAATGTCAAAAAAAGTTAAGGCACCATATAATTAATATGCTATACCCAAAATACGTTTAGGTCTTCTCTTCTTCCTTACATGCCAATACTTAGCACCGCCTTGTGGTAATGCTGATTCAACCTCCGACCCCCACCACCACCACTACATCTATCCTCTCTTTTCCTTTCTCTTTCTCTCCTCTTCTTCTCTCTCTTTCTTCATCATCGTCACCACTCCATTGATCCCCCGCCCACCACCTTTACATCTATCCACGCACTACCATTGGTTCAATTCATCGCCACGCCACCGATCCTCCACAATCCACCCGCACACCACTAGTACATCAATCCACCAAGTACCACCTTTGGGTCAAGCAGGGCCCACACCATCAATCCGCCACCCACAGTATATCTACCCATATCCTTATTCAAAATCATTAGTTCTCTCTCTCCACCAAGCACTAATGCTAGGTCAAGCTACCGTTGGTACCACAGTCTCACTACTGCTACCCCATCATTTACCCAGATTACTCGCCGACGAAAACCCCACCGACATCGTCTTTTTTTATATATTGAAGAGTGAATATATACCAAGATTAACAGAGAGAGATTAAAAAACATACCCAGATGGGCAAGTAAAAGACTTACATATGACATCCCTATCTGATGGGAATAACAATAAAGAAAAACCTATAACAAAAGTGACAAATAAAATAAACTATAATGACTAGGATACATTTGTTTTTTTTTTTTAAATGGATTATCACTACTTGAGAAGTAACGAAAAAAAAAGGAAAAAAAATATAACCTACTAACAGCTTAACAGGATAATTATTACACTGAACAAGATAAAACTAAGGAATACCAGCCAATTAAAAGACACCAGCACTTTAACAACCACTAGCCCTACTCCGGACACGCGTCCCTGTCTTTGTATCCTGCCACGATCTACATGCATATGCTCTAGCACTAAAAAATTCACCTTCTTCAGCCATCACGCTACTGCCAGTCTCCAGAGTACACCAAAACCAAACCATATCAAGTGCCCCTCAGACCCATTGGAATCTCTGAAGCTTATCCCTGAGAGAGCCATGGACCACCTCCGACCGAGATGCAAACCCGTCACCGACCGACCATCATTGAAAAACCTTGAGCCCCGCAGCAAATATTGGCCCAACACGGCCATCTTCAAGCGGTAAAGAAACCACCGTTAGTCAGAAAACTGTCACAGCCACTTTGACCTTCCACTAATAGAAACCTAATCAAATCATCGAGGCCCAACAGCTACCAATCCAGACTAAAACGCATCCATCAAACCTTTCTAGGGCAAGGGGGAAAAACATAAGGGGAGGGGGAAACAATTAGCCCTAGAAAAAACAACCTTAACCTAGACTCACCTACCCATCTCCAACCTGTGGCAGCTCATCACACCCAAACACTGGGGGCACAATATAACTCTTTAACTAGAACAATATAACTCTTTAACTAGAACAATTGATCGCCGGTGCCAAAACCGAGAAGAAGCTACCTGACCGATTGCAGACTACGGAAACAATGACTCCGTCTAGCTCACCGAATCCACCAAGATCTGGTACAATAACCTTATCTAACTACCGATCTAATCTACCACGTCACCACACACCAGGAAAATCGACAGTGGCGACGGAGACAGAGAAGGGAGAGAGGGGTTTATGCAGAGGAAGTGTTTATTCAGTCATATCTCCTCACTCACCCACAACGTCTATACATGCTCGTTTGGATATAAGTTTTTGGTGGCAATCTGAAGACCGAAATCCATATCTGATCGTTGTGGTTATGGTGAAGGTTGGCGGTGGTCAGTTTGATTTACTCAATGGTGATGGAAGGGCAATGGTGGTTGTGGTGTAATCTGACAAGTGTAGAGGCGATGAACGAGTCAGATCTTGGCTGAATGTAATTATGGTAGACCTCATGTATTCTAGGTCTAATTTGCCCTTTATTTCTTTACGAGAGGTATTATCATCTTTTAATTTATTATGTTAACTATATCAACTAAAAAAGAAAAAAGTTTAGTTCATTATAATAAAAATAGTTAGTAGGCGCTGAGTGTAATTATGATAAACCTCCGGCATGTTAGGTGTAATTTGCCCTAAAAGATAACCCGTCAACCTTGTTAGTAGGTAATTACACAACAATTCGTAGCTAAAAGTGAAGGAACATAGTAGTAGCTAATGCGTAGATATTTTCTTACAGAAGAATTACCTGGGAATTGAGGAACTAGATAAGAGTGAAAAGGACTGGTCACTTACTGTACACAAAAAGACCAAAGGACGCCTATGTAATTTCTCCTGTGATGGTTTCTTCTTCTTCTTCTCCTTTCTTTCAGTTATTTGGAGATAATTAGTTTGAAAATCTGGACATCCACAGCTCAGTGCATCAATTCGTGGTACAGTTTGCGAGTACTGGGTACGTGTTGCCGAAATGGTTACAGCATGCTGCTTTTATAAACTCTGGACGCTACACTCGGAAGCAACACTGTCAGAATATTCACCGTAAAAACTGATACACGTATGCATAATAGTTTCACAAAATTGGTAGTGACAATAACAACAACATCGAATTGTTATTTTTTACCTTTTTATATTGGGTTGTCTTTAAAAATTGAACTTGAACGACATTTGTTTGGCTTTCAGTAACAAATAAAAAGATGAAATAGCATGCGAAATGGTAGAAATAATCTCTTCCAAACAACAGATTTAATAATAACAATAGTAATAACGATAATCCGTGTATTGAGGTTTGTATTAAGTATAAAGGTCACTGCAAAGAGAACAAAAAAGATATACAAAATGATAGAAAATAAAATGACAGAAAATACGCATATGACTTGTTACAAATAAAAAAGAGAGATTGTGCTTGTTGAAGAGAAAACTGTTGGAGAATACTGGTTTCGGCAAAAAAAAATAGAAAAGTAAATTAACATTAGAGGGAAAGTCTTAATCATAAAGGTGAGTGAGAGAGAGGTAGAGTTTTGGCAAATCTTGGAAATTGGTAGAATTGCAAACATACTAATAATACTTTTAAGCAAGACAGGTTCATAGAACTGTATTATTTATTTGGATGATTAAATTTCAAATAACAAAATAATTGACATGTCAAGTTGGTAAGAGAATACTAACATTCTTTCTAGATTTCAATTTTACAATATATATAATTCGATTGGGTGTTGAAGTATAGCGACGAATCTTGACTTCAACAAGTGCACTGCTTTAGGCTTTAATAGTGAAAGGTGTACTCAATTTCGTTGACACCGTAGAGGATCTAAATTTCCGAGTGTTAGATGAGGGGGTGGGAGGGGTTGAATTCGTCAAGGTGAACAGATGAATTAATGGCTATCACTTGGGTTTATAACCTTATGAACCAGTATCACATCTGCCAAGGGTAATATTGCATTATTGCTTGCAGAAATCTTTATTGTTGCCTCCCTTCATTAGGCTCTTGAAGCAAAAACATTAAACCTAAGGGTTGGCAGACCTGTACTGAAACTTGAGGTGCAGTGAATTGAGACTTCACACCTACCAACTTGCCAGGAGTTAATTCTTCTTCTAACAAACTTGAATTTTGGACTTCCTTTGACACGAGAGTACACTTCTTTAGTAAGGAAACTTCAGATTTTTTTATGCTTTATAAAGCTTAATTTTCCAAGCGATAAACTATTACCCTAAAACAAAAACTTCCACGTACTATTTTACTAGATTAAGCTAAGAATGCCGTTCTTTGTGGAACTTTCGCGTCAAGCATCACAAAAATGCAAAAGGAAAAAGTCAGTAATATGCAAAACAAAACAAAAGCGTGCTATGCATTCATTTAGGATGCTGATTGGATGGTCGTTCGAACATACATGTGGTAGCATATGTCCCATATTGACTAAATGAAAGATAGCGATGGGAGTACCAAATTCTCGAACACCGGCCTTTGGCTACATTAAACAATCTCTTTCCAGATATCACCATGGCATGACGCTAGTTTTTAAAACGAAGGAACGAACTGATGCACAGTTTTCTGGCATAGAGAAGCCCAGCTCATGGAACGGGTATACAGTTGAGTTGCCCTGCAACTCAGCAACATAGAATATTTTGCAGTGAAGAGGTCTTACTGGTGGACTACACAGAGGAGCCTTGTTGTATCTGAGCATGTAGAAAGTTAATCTTCATTCAATGAATTGGGACATTTGATGCGAAAGAATCAAGACATTCATAAATAAAGAGAAACTGAAAAATAAAAGGTTAAGAGAGTTATAACCTATGAGTGATTAAATAAGAAGATGAAAAGTGAAAGGTTATAGAAGTTATCTTCTAGGTTATGAATGAGTCTTTAATATCCTAGTATAAAAGGTGCATCACCTAGTCATTTAAAAATGTAATGTAAGGAGATCAATCTAAGAGGTAGAGTGACTGAGTTCATGAATAGAAGTGTTGTTTCAATAGAGAAAAATATTTAAGAGTGTTTCTTCTCTCCGCTTCCTCCTCTTTCATAATACTCTAAATATTTATGCTGCATTTGTGCCCATCACGCAATAAAGTGGTACCAGAGTGGAGGTTCTAATGACAGCAACAAGTGGAGCATTTCCTTCTCCAAAGCTGGTGAAAGATAACTATGAAAGGTGGAGCATCCAAATGAAAACTTTTCTTGGTGGTCAAGACGTTTGGGAGGCCGTAGAAGAAGAACATGTGGAACCGAAAAACTTGGCCGGTTCTAGCCAAGCCGTGTAGAAAGCTGCCAAAGAAGTCCAAGTGATAGATCAAAAGGCTCTTTCGCTCATCCAACTTGGCATCGATGACATAATCATTGAGAACATTGCACATGCCACCATTGCAAAGAAAGCATGGGATACTTTGGAAAATGCTTTCAGCAGCTTAGACAAGGAGAAAAAGATGGGCTCCAAAGCCTTCGAGGTGAATTTGAGTCCTTACAAATGAAAGACTCCGAGATGATTTTTTACTACATTTCGAGCATTCTCTCAGTTGTGAACCAACTTGAGAGAAATGGTGAAGAGATGGAAGACAGTCGGGTGGTCGAGAAGATCCTTCGATCTTTCGATCCAAAATTCGATCATGTCGTCGTTGCCATTGAGGAGTCCAACGACATCGACACTATGACAGTCGATGAGCTCTCAGGAAAATTACAAGTCCATTAAGACAAGATCATAAGGAGGAAAAAAAGAGCCTATCGAGCAAGCTCTTCAAGCCAAGATGAATTTAAACTAAAGAAAAGACGATGCCAACAAGAATCAAGGTGGTCGAGGCGGAGGCCGTGGACAAGGTCGCGGTCGAGGTCGTGGCAGTGGCTGTGGTGGATAAACTTAGTACAACAATAATGAACCAAGTTCAAAATATCTTTCGTTGAGAGGACGAGGTCCAGGAAGAGGTCGCTATTACCAAAGTCAAAACAAGAAAGATGTTGAATGTTTCACATGTCATCGGTACGGACACTACTCTTGGGAGTGTCGAGATGATCCAAAGTAAGAAAATGACACAATCCTGTTTGGCACACGATGGATCAAAAGAAGAGAAAGATAGTTCTTAATATCTCGATACCCGCGCCAACAATCATATGTATGGCTACAAACACATGCTCATCGAGATGGATGAATCAGTGATGGGAAACATCATTTTGGAGACATTTCTAAAATTTCTGTCAAAGGTAAAGGGAAAATTTTGATCAAATTAAAGAATTGAGGCCATCAGTTCATCTCAAATGTCTATTATGTTCTGGAGATGAAGGCAAACATTTTAAGCAAGGGCCAACTGTTAGAGAAAGGCTACGACATCCATATGAAAGACAAAAATCTTTATTTGAGAGATGATAAAGGGAGCTTGATAGCTCATATTCCGATATCGAGCAATAGGATAATCTTGATGAATATCTACTATGATGTGCTGAAACGTTTAAAGATCTGTTTTGATAACCAAGATTGGTTATGGCATTTGAGGCTTGAAAATCTCAATTTTGGAGGTCTAAAATTACTATCTACGAATAACATGGTGAAGGGATTGCCATCGATAGACCAGCCAGACCAACTCCACGAGTAGGGCTGTAAATGAATAGAATTATTCACGAACAGTTCGTGATTCGTTCCCTAAAAAACTCGTTCATGTTTGTTCGTATAATATACGAACCGAACATGAATAATTTTTTAGAGCTCATTTATTAAACGAGCTGAGCATGAACATTTAAAAATGTTCACGATCGTGTTCATGAACATAGTGTTCGTATTACAAATTAATATTTTTATAATTAAAGCAAAGCTAATTACAAATATATTCATGTAAAATAAACTAAAAAAACTTGATAACCGAACAACAATTAGCAAGAAGACCAAGCCCACTTATAATCCCAAATATAAGCTCAGCCCAAACTAAGCCAAGCCCACTTATAATCCCAAATATAAGCTCAGCCCAAACTAAGCCAAGCCCAAGCCCAAGTCCAAGTCCAAAAAATAACCCCCAAACCCCAATACCTTTATTCTCTCAAACCTTATCCTTGTTCTTAATTCTAGCCGGCAGCCGCTCCTAATTTTTATCTTATCCTCTACCCTCTCTCAAATCTTCTAACATTGTCTCTCTCGTAAAGCACTCCCTCTCTTTTCTCTCTCATTCTCAAGCACACAACTGAGAGATCAACTAACATCACAGTGCCTCCATAGCTTAACAGCGGACACCTCTTTCTCAGATACACATAGAGCAACCAGCAACGCGTCGCCTCCCTTGGCAGTGTACACACGACTCACGCATGAACCATCATAACATCGCAGGCACTTCCTAATGCGGTTCAGTTTGTCATACAGATCTAGAGACTCATCCATATCTATTGAATAGCCACAGCTCTCATGATTTGGTGAACAACAATCAGCGAGATCAACCATTCGGTCAGTTTTCCTATTAAATTTTTTATTTTTTCCAATTTTTGAGTGGTTGGAATATTTAGAAGTTTCAAATCCTGGTTTTTTTTAGTCTTATTAAACTAGAAAAAGAACAAACTGAGTCAAGCCCGAACTTTGTAAGTGGTTTCACGAACCGAGTTTGAACGAACATTTCAGTCTCTTATACGAACTCAAGCCGAGTTTGAACATGGCCTGAGCTTTACGAACCGAACACGATCGAACACACCCATGTCCTCCTCGAATTTGGAGCTTTGTAAGTGGTTTCACGAACCGAGTTCAAATGAACATTTTAGTCTCTTTTACGAACTCGAGCCGAGTTCGAACATTGCCTGAGCTTTACGAACCGAACATGATCGAACACACCCATGTCTGCCTCAAATTCGGTTTGTCTACAGCCCTATCTGGAAGGGTGTCTTGTTGGGAAGCAACATCGACATAGTTTCCCAAATGAGCCAATATCATTAGCAAAGGCCCCGTTAGAACTGATACACACTGATGTGTGGTCCAATCAATCCAGCATCTCTTGGTAAGAATAGATACTTTTTAATGTTCATTGATGACTTTAATAGGAAAACTTGGGTTTATTTCCTCAAGCAAAAGTCAGAGGTTTTTCAACCTTCAAGAGGTTTACGGCTCTCATCAAAAAGCAGAGTGGATATCAGATCAAGGCAATAAGGTTCGATCGAGGAGAAGAGTTCACATCTAAAAAGTTCAAGGCATTCTGTGATGAAAATGGCATCTATCGACTGCTTACTATTCCATATTCACCCCAATAGAATGGAATGGTGGAAAGGAAGAATCGATCAATATTGAGCATGACTCAAAACATGTTGAAGAGCAAAATTTTCCTAAGGAATGTTGGGCTGAGGCAATGGAATGTGTTGTCTATCTATCCAATCAATGTCCAACGAGGAGTGTGTGGAATCAAACACCATAATAAGCTTGGAGTGGGTTCAAGCCAAGTGTGTCCCACTTGAAAGTGATTGGAATCATTGCATATGTGCATGTTCCTGATCAGCAAAGGAAGAATCTCGATGACAAAAGTTAGAAGTTCATCTTCATCGGTTAGAGTTAACAGTCAAAAGGGTACAAGTTATACAACCCTGTTTATAAGAAGATGAAAGTCAGTTGAGACGTGGCTTTCAATGAGAAGAGCTTGTAGGATTGGACTGATCAAGACAAAGAGCAGTATGTTTTTTTATCCAATCGATACGAATAACAAAGAAGTAGAAGAAGATCTGATGGAACCTAGCCTGTGACTCCCTTGAGTCCCGTATCTCCGACTCAATCGAGTCGAACATCATCATCAGTCGCTAGTCCTATCAAGAGAAGACCACAAGGCAAAAGATCTCTTAAGAAGATTTATGATGACTTGAATCAGAACCAAAGCATATTCTATCTATTTGCCGATACTGAGCCAATTGATTTTGATGAGGCATCAATAAGCAAAACTGGAGGATCGCCATGAATGAAGAGATCAATAACATTTAGAAGTTTTCTTAAGGAGATCAGTTTAATCAAGATGAATCAACACAAATTTATGTCGATAACAAGTCAGCCATAGCTCTTGCTAAGAATCCATTCTTTCATGATCGAAGCAAACACATTGATACACGGTATCATTTCATTTGTGAGATCATAGCTAAGTCTGAATTCCAAGTCAAGTTTGTGAAGTCTGAAGATCAAGTTGCGGATATCTTCACAAATCCCCTAAAAAGAAAAGTCTTCAATAACCTAATGAATCTACGTGGAATGAGAGAATCAAGCTTAAGGGGGGCATGTTAAGAGTTAATCCTTATTCAATGAATTGGGACACTTGATGTGGAAGAATCAAGACATGCATAAAAAAACAAAAGATGAAAAATGAAAGGTTTAGGGAGTTACTTATAACCTGTGAGTGATTAAATAAGAAGATGAAAAGTGAAAGGTTAGGGAAGTTATCTTCTAGGTTATGAATGAGTCTTTATTATCTTAGTATAGAAGGTGCATCACCTAGCCATTTAAAAATGTAATGTAAGGAGATCAATGTAAGAGAAAGTGTGAGTGAGTTTATTAATAAAAGTGTTAATTGAGTAGAGAAAAATATTTAAGAGTGTTTTTCCTCTCCAATTCCTCTTCCTCTTCCATAATACTCTAAATATTTCCGTTGCATCTCCTTTATATTGTGCCCATCACGCAACAGAGCATTTTAAGACAGGTGAATCTAACTCGGAGACTACTTTTGGGAACTCATAACTTGGTCAGCAAATATCCTTAATTAAGTCAAACTGTTTGCCTAGAAGGGCTGCTACAATAGACTACTTACTACCAAACGTTTGATAAGAAAGACGATCCATCAAAGGAACTATGCCCATTATGGTTGCTATCACTACTAAAAAGTTGTTCGGGGTTCTTAGCCTTAAACTATGACCCGGGGGATAGAAAAGAAGTGACCACTTGGTTGGTTTCCAACGGAAGAACTCTCTGATGCTATTGAATCTCTGAAAAAGTATGAAACACGATGTTTTTGTGTGTAGTTTACGTACTTGGGAGAGAGGCTCCTTTATATAGACAAAGATGTAAGAAGTGCAATAGAATTAGGAGTGACAACTGGGCCTTATGCCCGATCCATGTAGATTGTGTCAGACTCCTCTCAAACCCCTAATTTATCCAAATAAAGCACTACCAGTCGTACTTCACTCAGCTGGGAGTGCCACATGTCATCCTTTGATTAGAGGCTTATCTTCAGATATATAATAAACCCCTCACTTTCCTAGCCAAAATATTTTGCTAAGGAAGTGTAACTAGGTTCTTGAGACACACATCGAATTTTCGATAGACTTTTGACAGGCTTTTAGGGAGTAAAAATTAGTTTCTCCATATCATTGTGCTTGAACTTAAGCTCTTGGGAGCCTAAGCTACGAATTTTGCCTAAGACAGCTATTCAAACTTTAACACTTGAGAGCTAGGTCTTAGAATTTTGCCAAAGCAGGTTATTCGGCTTTGTCTTTGGGAAGACGGATCATGGGATTTTGTGATCTTTAGAGGCTGTGCCCCATTATAGCCTCCATGATAAGAGTAAGCAAAGCCTTGTGCATGCAAGTTACCGCATATGCTTGTGCATGTTAATTTGCGTGAACTCTCAACATCAGCTAAAAGCTAGTAAATCCCATCTAGCATATTGATAGGGAGTTTTTGAAAGAGATGATGGGCAAGTGAGTTCCCATGTAATGCATCCTCTTCTTGAAGCCTGGAGCCAGGCAAAGCCTTCTGAGAGCTTAGGCTCGTTAGATCAACCCTTGAGGGAAAAATGGAACTTAGAGCTCATGTAAACACCCTTGGGAGCTAATGGAACCTAAAGTTCATGTAAATGCCCTTGAAGAGGATGGAACATAAAGTTTGCATAAGCGCCCTTTGGGGTTAATGGAACCAAAAGCTCGCATAAGCGTGCTTGGGAGCTAATGGATTATAAAGTTTCCGTAAGCACCCTTGGGGGCTGGTGAACATAGAGTTCATGAAAATGCCCTTGGGGACTCGGTCACGTTCCTTAGCGGGTTACAGTAGAAATAACAAGTATTCATTGCCGCTGGGTGAAAAGGCGTAAGGTATTGGGCCCGTAATATCGTCGTTGCCATACATACAAAGCCCCTTGACCGAGAAGTTGTAATGTAAGGATGGATTTTCAACTATTATGTAGGGCATGGTCATCAAAGACCTGGTATGAGCACCAAAAGATAAAAGGATCATAATTTGTCTGCTCGGCTAGATGAGCATATAAAGCTAGAAGAACAACTTTACCTAACCAAGATGTCACTGAATGATTGCATTGGCATGAGCTCGCAGTTTACTAGACATAGTAGCGATGCTATAAGCATAGGGTAGTGACATGCGCTAATTCACTAGATGCATAAGTAGTGTGAGTGCCTCCATTACTGTAGGATCAGCTCATCAATGTTCTAAGGTTTGAATATCTCACAACTAATAGAGGTCAACGTATGTATAGTGAGACAATGTGTAACACCGAGTCAGTAGGATGCTATAACTACCACCATAGGCATGACTTAAAGTCACAGGGAGTTGTAAAATCTTGTTTATGAAGCGGTCTATACATTACCGTTAAAGTTTGGGGACTCAGTTAAAGCCATTGCAACACGAAAAAGCATGTGACATAAAAATATCCTTTACAACAATAAAGCATATGAGCTTAAAAGTAGAACTATGTTTTAAACATCGAAACAAGTGCAATGATCATACTTTGTGGCCCCATGAGGGCCTTTTAAGTTAGACAACAAGGGTGTGCTGCACTGCATGTTGCAAGTTAGCTTAATTAAAAAGTCTTAGCACTTTGAAGACGCAACATGTAATTTCCTGCGCCGATTGACGCAACTGGATAATGTTAGACCAAAAAATAAATAAGTCTATGGAATATAGAAGTACCAAAAAAAGCAGTCTTTGAAAAGCTTGTTAGTGCTTAAAATCATAGTAACTAATTTTTAACGACATGCTATAGATAAGTTTTAGGCTACACATGTGCAATGCTTTAAAGAATGCCTGGCATACATTAATTAAATTAGAGTATGAATGTCTCAAAATCTAAATAACTATTTATATAGGGAGAAAAGTTTAATGCTACAAAAGGAGAAGTAACCTGGTTTTGATTTCCTCAGTTTCTCTCTCACGGCCGAAGGGCTTTGACCGGTACATTGCTACACGGGACCATTTGCCACCCGGGTAGCGTGACAAGGGTGGCATAGCAGCTCATGTTTTGACGGTACTGACATCTGTAATGGTGCAGGCGCAGATGGATGGCGGTAGCTGCATGTTCACGGCTCCTGTATGAACAAAATGGTGACAATCAGAGGAGTTGGGACCACAGTGGTGACCGATGGAGTTGGCAATGCAACGGTGGCCGATAGAGTTGGCACTATAGCGGTGGCTGATGAGCAGATTTTGGAGGAAAGGGATGGCAGCGATGGTACAACGCATATTGATGGGCTTGCAGAGGCTGCCCGTCGCAGCACCAAGGATGTTGACAGAGAAAGGGCAGGAGGAGTTGTTAACCTGCTGCTACCTTGTTAGTGTTTCAACCTATGAGGGTTGCGGCAATCTCTTAAGGGTTTGACCCTGTAGGGTAGCGACGTGCTGCCTATACGAGGCATCGGCTCCTGACGGCAATGGATGGCCTATTTTTTCTTCTTCCACTTTTTATTTTTGTCTTGTTTTTCAATTTAGTTTGTTGTTGTTGTCGTTACGGCATTCGCAGCGGCGGTGATTTGTGGTGTCCATGACTTCGGAGGCGCTGCATTTTGTCTAGTTTGTGGCGGTGGCGCCGAGGTGGTCGTGGCAATGATTGTGCGGCCTTAGAGATTGCCTTCGTGGTCATGTAGATGGTGGAAGTGGAGGTAGCCCTTTAGTTGTTGCTGTGGAGAGTGTGTTTGTAGTTGGGGTAGGTGGCTGGTTTGAACAACCCTTTTTTTTTCTATTCAATGCTTGTTAAATCTGGAGACCCGCGACCGTGGGTTGTTTGATGTGCACGTGGTCGTCCCACTTACCGGAGCTCTATGTATAGGAATGATCTTGATTTTATCGCTAGTTTTTGTGGTGTTACGGTGGATGTTAGCAGTAGAGGCCGATGTATGTCAGCAATTCAGAGTGGGCTCTAAACTTTTTTTTTTTTCTATTTTTGAGTTAAATATTCGGTTGATCACTGTACTATTAGGCAAATTCAACTTTGATCACTATACATCGATTTATGTCAAAGTGACCATTCGGCTTTTTAATTTGTCCAATTAGGTCATTTCGTTAACTTATACCAATCCAAGTCCGTTAATCTAGGGGTAAATCTGTTTTTTTCGAGATTTCACTTCTTCTTCTTTCTATTTAGATTCCCCTTCTTTTTTCTTCTTCTCCCAAGTCTAGCACCACCACGAATAGCCACCATGGCTCCATCACCAACCACAAAGCACACATTGTCGCACACACATACACACACAAAACAATAACCACCGTCAATTTCCTTCCCCCTCCCCCACACACACATACACAACATGCACTGTCACACACATAGAACATACACTTTCACAACCCCCCCCAAAGACACATACAACACCCTCTATCACACACATACACAAACACACACATTGTCCTGGTGACCCCCCCCCACGTGACCCACACACACACGCACACACTGTCATGGCACCCTTCACCCTAGACACAACACCCATGGTCACATACAACATACTCGTGATGACACCCATTCCATCCTCACACACTTAGTACACACCAACACCCTCTGCTATACACATACACACATACCACACACACAAAAACACACACGCACACATACACACAGAAGCCTTGGGCTCCACACACACAACACCCACTGTCACACACACATATTTTCGTGATGACACCCCTCCCCCGGAGCGCGTACACACAACAACCAATGTCAACCCTCTCCTTCCCCTCCCCCCCCCCCCGCGAGAACACACACTGCCACATGAACACAAAGGGCAAACATTGTCAGACAAAACAATCCATGGAATTTGAGGTAAAGAAGGGAGAAAGTAGTTGCATGGAGGAAGAAGGAAGTGGGAAGAAAAAGGAGAGTGGAAGGGGACGGCAAACAAGAGTGAAAATGAGAGGAAATAAGAGGATGAAAAGAAGAATTCACCCCTCACTAAAGGGCCTTAATGGGGCGATGGCATGCTGGATTTGACTGAATGACCTGGTTGGGCTGAATTTTAGAATTTACTGGTCCTTTTGATACAAATCAATGTTCAGTAACCAAAGTTGAATTTGTCTATTTGTATAGTGATTAATCGAGTACTCAAAATCTTTTTTTCCTTTTCTTTTCCTTTTACTGGGATGACGATTGGACCATTCGATGTGGTGTCATCAGTGGCTCTATCATATGGCTACTAGAGCAACTTACTATACATCCTTTGATAATCTAAACTTTTTTTATGGCGACAATGCCATGGATAGCCGTACCCCGAGGGTGGCACACAAATGAGCGAGACATGTGATGAATTTTTAGTTGGTTGACCTCGTGTTTGTTGGCTAGCAAGGTCCCACAAGTGGTGCCAATTTGTTGCTGCTAAAAAGTTAAATGGGGACCTTAGCCTAGAACAATGACCTCTAAGATAAAAAAAAAATGAGTGATCACCGGGTGGGGTTCCGGTGATAGGACTCTCTGATGCTTAAATCATAACGCAACTACAAGAAAGAATCTCTGAAAAAGCATGAAAAATGGTGTTTGTGTGTAGTTGTCCACATATCTCTTCGGGAGGCCCCTTTTCATAGGAATAGATGTAAAACTGTAATAGAGGTGTGACGGTTAGACCTTGGGCCTGCTCTGTGAGGATCGTGTTAGAGTCTTTTCAAAACCCTAATTTATTTGATAATGTAACTATTAATCATAGTTGACCAAGTCTGACTGAAAAATGTCACGTGTCATCCATTGATTATGGGTTTATTTTCACTTAAATTAAGGATGAAGCTATCATGCCTGTTTGCTCCTGACACATGGGCGTTATTGTACATCCCGTGCCTAGAAAGAAAACAATTACAATTCACGATGATTTATCAGCTCTTGATCCAGTTGTTCTAAACGACTGAAACCATGCAATATTTGTTCATGCCTTCGCTGCACCATGACAGATGTGACAATAACCATCCTTAATGATTCTCTCCAAATTAGTGATAGTATTCTTCATTCTATCAACTAGAAACTTGTTTTCACTTTTTTCGCTAGAAAAAAAAAAGACTTTTCGTGAGTCTAAGCATAATTTCCTGGTTAGGCTATCTAAAATTACATTTTTGGTTGATGAGATATATTCTACATCAAAAGTATAATGGTTAAGCCATTGTTGTTATCAATAAAGTCTTCTTTGACTAGCATCTCGTAGGTCTCTCTTTAGGAAAACTTTAAAACAGCTATTATCTGTTCTGATAAGAAAGTATTCTGAAACTAGAAATATGTAAAAAGATTTTATGACACGTTTTATAGCTAATATTCTTTTTTGTTTATGTGATACTGAGTTTCTGCATCCTTAAAGGTTCCACTCCAGTATTCACATAACTATTCTTCAGTTTGATTGGGGGTATTGCTTTTAATACTGCATTCTAACAATTTTCAGAAGCGTCGGTATCTGGAACTAGCTTGTTTCCTTGTTTAGGCAAGCTTAGTTTTGGAAGGGTTTTAACCTGACCTTTTATCCAAAGAACATTTTGGGTATGTTCATCTTCCCATATCCACTTTCTTTTTCTAAGCTTTTTACTTAAAGCTTCTATTAGGTTTGATAAATGCAGGATGAATTTTCTCGAGTAATTTAACAATCCGATAAATCTTTGAAGTGACTTTACATAATTGATTTGTTCTTGGAATATCTTTATTTTTTTTAGCTATTTGATCTTGAAGGAAAAAATTTTCTACTGTATTTTATTCTCAATCCTATAAAGTTAATGGTGGTTCGTTCCCATTCATTTTTTTTTTTAGATAGTAGTAACCATGGTCAATGAATTCTTGTACTATCTTTTTTAGATGATTTCTATATTCTTCTCTGATTTTTGAGAATATTAATATATCATCTATGTACACTACACAATAGTCTCCATGCTTTATAAAAAATGTTATCCATCCTTCTTTGGAGAATTTTTCAATCCAAATGGTAATACAGTCCATCCATAAATATCCTTGTGTACGCTAAAAGCAGCTAATGGAATTGATGATTCTTTCATTTTTATTTGTCAATATCTGCTTTTTAAATCAAACTTTGAGAAAAAGTTGGCTAGCTGAATTTTATTTATCAGCATATACTTGTTTTTGAAATTGTATAGTCATCTTTGACTATTGTTGTTTTAAAGCTCTATAATCTATGACTAATCTGGCTTTTCTTGCAGCCTGTTCTGTATGATTTTTTCACATGAAAGCCAAACTTGAATGAGGACTCTTCCTGGTTCTTACTAACCCTTGTTTAAGTATTTCAGGAATCTGTCTTTGAAATACTTGGACCATTTCAAGACTATGTTGCGTTGGTTTTACGTTAACCATATAATCTTTATCGTTGAGGGTCAATATTGCCCAAGGTTTATCCTTTTTCCATAATTTTAGCTTGTCATCACTAAAATTATTTTTTAACATTTTTTTCATGCTATCAAGGCTAGGAATTTATTTTCCTTGTTGGCATTGATAATGTTGCTTTATTTCTTTAACTTAACTGTCATTTTCTTTGATTGCTTCTTCATTTCCTTAGTTACTTCTTCTTCAAGTAACATTTTCTATGAGATTGTTTTGTTCTTTTCACCATTCTGGGCTATGTAAAGAGACTCACTATTGATATATTTTTAGTTTTCTATTAATTTTTTGGATGAAAACCAAATTTACATTTTTGAGCAGCATATTTTAACAAAAAAATTTTATGTCGAATTTTAATATGAAACTCTTCCTGAATAAATGATCGATTATCAGATTGTTTTAAGGAAGCATTTCTATTATTAGAAAATCATCGTCTAACGAGTCAAATTGGATTGATCGCTCTATAATGAACTGTTTTCCATTTATTATGACCGGAATATGATATGCTTCATATTCTAACTCGAACTCATCGCCATTTGTCATTCGCATGCTTATAAATTGATTTGTTTTGATCCATTTTTTAGAGTACAAAATTCTTGGTCATGCCAGGGAATAGGTTGCTCCAGCATTTACTAAAGTATCTATTTTATAAGAGTGATAACTTTAGAAGTCAAAACATAATTCTATATAAGAATTGTTTGGACTTAATGCCATTCGTTTATTATTCATTTTTTTTAAGTTCTTTTACCTTTGACAATATTCATAATGTCTTGAACACCCTTTTCAAGCTCATCTCATGTCAGGCCCTTTTCTTTCAGCTTCTTCTTGACAATATCATTTATTGATGTTGTGGTCATTAAATGTATGATTTTTACACGTGATGACGTACTTCGTCTAGTGGGAATGATAATTGTTTTGTACCTTATGATGTCTTCATCGGAACTTTTGTCTTCTTTGACAAATTCTTCTACCATTTTTTCTTTTCCTTTGCCTTTTGTATTTGTAGACATGGAAGGTGTACAAGAGGCGTAGTGTCTCCTTGATTCTTCGAGGATGACAACAACTTTATTTTCCCTAATCCTTTTCCTATCACCCATTTTTTAAGCCATGATAATTACTTTAGATTTATCTTCCATGCTTTTAATGCTCGAACATTACTACTTTTTTGTTCGAATAGTTCTACTTCGTTGTTTAGCATTTTACTTAGTGGACTAACGGTATTTACCACTCTGTAAACTAAATGATATTTTATTGTAATATATTTGCTGACTTCTCGTAATTCGGTCATGCCTTGAGTCTGAATCCTCAATCACAATGCTTTGTTAAGATAAGGACCTTTTAATGACATAAAGTAGTTTGGTGTAATAAATCAAACTGGTCCATTATACAAGTTACTTTGGATACCCCCTATTAGGGCTTTTTCAAAAGTTTTTCACCGATTGTCTATTAAACAATAAATTACTGGTGTATCTCTGTCATCCATGAATAATGGACAAAGGCTAGCAGTATCATACCAATATTGAAATAGTGACATCATTCTCTAAGGTATTGTTTTACCTTAACTATCTTGAAGAGAGGAATTTCTAGTATTTTTTTCTTCAGTTTGACCTACCTAGGTCTCTCCTTTGGAGATCTTTACATTCATCATACTCCTGACCTGAATATGGAGTTTTTGTATATTTCTCCAACCCTTATATTAAGCACCTGCTAATGGTTTAGAATAGAACCGGGAGTTTCTTTCTCAATTGATTCACTCTAACTAATTATGTTATTAGATAAGGGAATCATCACTCTGACTAATTATGTTATTAGATAAGAAAATCCATCTCTTCTTCATAGTCGTAGGTTTCTGACATCATGACGATTGTGTTTACGCCTTTTAAAGTTTTGGTTAAACTTGCTTCGTGATCTGATGTTGCTTCATAATTAGATTCGTAGTCGTATTCTGAAACAAGCTCTTCTACTTCGTCTTCTATCTCTATCCTGACTCGTATCTTTCTTCAGCAAATAAAAAAGATCTTATATTTTGTTTTCTTTTCTTACTTGGACATTTATTTCATAA
The DNA here is from genome assembly GCA_033070095.1 of Escallonia herrerae. Lineage (NCBI taxonomy): Eukaryota > Viridiplantae > Streptophyta > Magnoliopsida > Escalloniales > Escalloniaceae > Escallonia > Escallonia herrerae. The sequence goes on along the minus strand of JAVXUP010001054.1, from coordinate 51,476 downwards.
TGTCATTTTTCGTCACATAACCAATAACAATCACACCCTTTTGGCGATTTTCCTCTTGGACATGAAGGTTTTTTATACGGAATATTAGATTTCTTTCTAATATATCTTCTCAATGGTTTTGATTTTTCTCTTCATGGATTAAAATTTTTTTCTGAATTTTTTTTCATTTTTTCATATATCTTTTTTCGTTTCCAAACCTTTTCTTCTCAAATTTTTTCCTCGTGAAGTTTGACTTCTTTTCACATGCATATTTGTTTACAACGTTATCAATTTTAGAACAACAATGGTAACTCATATGAGCTTTTTTTATATCTTTTATTGCCTGTCATTCTGTAGAATATTTCTTTAGAATTTCTTCTACAATCACTATCCTTCCTCCTAAGGAATCGCAAATCATACCATCATTAAGAAGTATCACAAATTGTTTTTTTAGCTAACTCATCCCATGCTTTAGGGAGTTTGGCAATAAATTGCTTTTGACAATGGAGACTGTCTCTAAGTTTTAACTTGTAAAAATATTTTTTAAATTCACAAGTGTAATTTTGGTTTTGTCAAAATTGTGATAGTACTTTTTTTCTTGAATACATATATTATTTTTAGATATTTCGCAGCACTCTTCTTTGAGGTTATCTACATAAAACATTATGCATTCTTCAAAAATATTAAGCTTTTTCTAGATTTCAATTATCCTTTCGTTATCTGCTATGCTATTCTAGAACTAGTTGTGTTTTCTCGTAGGGTTGCTCGAATAAAATGTTTTATAATATGCCTTTTTGTTAAATTACCACCTATAATGGCAATTCTTAAGGCTTGTACCAAATTAAAGATTATTTTTTCAGTATTTGAAATACAATCGATATCAAGATATATATCGAATTGATTTACGGGCTCATTTCTTCTATTTTTTGGGATAAATTCTTGTTTTAAATTTGTCCTTAGAGGGGCATTGCTAAATTTAAATATCTTTCTAAATTTAATTCTAGCTAGAGATTTCATGCTCCTACATAAATTGGATCGATTTTTCCGCTACATAAATTCATATCATAAAACACTTTATTTTCTTTTGATATGGCTCTCTTTTCTTCTTATTTATATTGTTATTCTTTTAAAACAGCTGGATCTATTTTATCCATCATTGATTTTTTCAATAATTTTTCTTTTTCTACTTTGTCTAAGTAGTCATTAATTATTTTTTTCATTTCTTCTACACTCATTCCCTCTACGGATCTTTGGTGTCTTTTGAGCCACTCAAAGAGGGTTTTCTTTCGTCTTCGCTACCACTGTATGATATAACTTCTTCAAATACATATGAAGTTTAGTTGCTATAGTATTTATTAGTAGTGTCGTAACGTTCAAAGTTTGATAAGAAGTTATATGAGTTTAGGACATGGTTTTCACTTCCTAACCCTTTATCTGAATTGTGTAATTCAGTTAGTACCTGAAATGTTATCTTATTTAGATTTCTACAGATATTTAAAGTTTCATGAGATACATCCATTATTTGATTTAATAATCCGGTTATCTTAATTTTTCCAACTCCACGATTTAAGTGCATAATTTTTGTCATATGATTTAATAAACAAGGAATTTTCATGACTTTTTCGATTGAATCTCGCCTTTGATTAGGCTTTGATACCAGTTTTCTATGGCCAAATTCTTCTTTTGGTCAGGAATGAATATGTTCTAATCTTGAGAGGGGTCAATTTTAGTCTTTTGAGAAGTATGAGGCATTTTAAGTGAACTGCTTAGAAGTTGACTGCTTAAATGGATATTAACCAAAGAGTTGTCAACTTACAAGTGCTAGCATTTTATCTGTTTATGATAAAATGCGCCTTTGATTAGGCTAGCATTTTATCTTTCCCCACATATATGTGTGTGTGGGTGTAAGGAGCAAATCCACATCTACTGGTGGAGATCTCTACCACTCTGTCTAATTACTACTCTTTGTAGCGAAATTTTCCTGGATCCCTTTGCTGTTTATGATACCTTCGGCCCAAGTGGGCCCCACCGGTGGAGATCTCTACCACTCTGTCTAACCACTACTCTTTGTAGCAAAATTTTCCTGGATCCCTTCGCTATTTATGATACCTTCAGCTCAAGTGGGCCCCTAACCGTGTAGCGGTTAGTGTACAATATATTCAATCTGAGTCCTCCACAAGCTTTAGTGGATGGCCGAATCACCAGTGGAGAAATAACATTTCTCCACCGGTGTATATATATATATATATATATATATATATATATATATATATATATATATATATATATATATATATATATATATATATATATATATATATATAGATCCCTGTCTACCGGTGGAGAAAACGTTATTTCTTCACCATATATCTAGCCGTCCACGTGGACTCGTGGACCGCTCAGATGGCTTTTTTTTATTTTAAAAAAGTTGCAACCGTTGCTCTTTCCTGCGGTTGCAAAATTTGACAATAATACCCCTAAACCCCAACAGCAAGAAAGAGCAGCAGTTGTGGGCCCACATGAAAGTCCCAACCGCAACAAAGTGCTGCGGTGCATTGTAGCCCCAACCGCAACACTTTGTTGCGGTTGCATTCATTGAACAATCCCCCAACCACAACAATGTGTTGCGGTTGGCCCCCACCCACATGTCCTTTCTCCCTTCGCCCCATGCCCCCCGGTTGGCCCCCCACGCCTTTACGTGTCATTTCCCCCTTCCCCCCCCCCCCCACGGCCCCCCTCATTTTGGCCTTTTTCCTCCCCCGGGCCCCCACCCCCACTTTACGTGTCCTTCCCCCCAGGCCCCCCCTCCTTTTGTCCTTTTTCCTTCCCCCCGGCCGCCCTTGTCCATCCATTTTTTTTGTCTCTCCCTCGCTTTTCTCTCTTTATAACCCGTTCCCCCCGAACTCTTTCTTGCACTCTCTATCGTCTTTACCCAACTCTCTTCATACTCCATATCTCACCTACATAATTTCCACGACAATACAAACAAAAAAAGTTTACACTAGAAGATCAGTGGATAACCGCTGGAAGATTGGTGGATGTTTCTTTAAATATATCAAGTAATTCAATGTTAATTTCAAATTGTTCTTACCATAATTGTTCTTACCAATGGATTGTTTAAATTGTGTTATGCTTAAATTGTTCTTACCATGGTCTAAAATTTGTGTTTTTTGAGAGTTTGAAATTAGGGATTGAACTAGCGTTTATTAACGAATATTAAAGTGAATACGAAACGTAATTGTCGCTAAAGGTGAAAAGTTAATTAGACAGTTTTTCACGAATTTATAAAAAATATCTAGAACTAGATTTTGCCAAAGTTTAAAAAAGATACCCTAGTTATTTTTAAAGGATCTATATCAGGGAAAAATTTCAGATTTTTTCAAAGACTGAAAAATGGTTAACTGATATGGGGAACCTTGTAACTTTACAGTGTAATTTAAAATATCAAGCAAGAGCAAATTCGCGCGTAATGTTTTTTGAGAACCCTAGGATGTTGGGAAGTTCCATTTCCCAGGATTTCGGGCCATTCCGAAGTCGTTAGCTATTTTTTTGGCCGAACGAGCTTTTAAGCTCTCGATCCGGACACCGGTTGGGGATTTTTGGGCGAAAAATTCGTAAAATACTTTTTAGATCACGAATGAATTCAGGATGCTTAAAATATCATTTTAAAGCACTTTTGAGATTTTTTGATGCCAAGGGATATTTTGGTAATTTGCCACCCGAGAGGGGTGTTTTGGTAATTTTCCTGATAAAGTTTTTTAAAAGACTTTTTAGTCCATAAATGTAAGTAAAACACCTCAAAGGTTGTTTTGAAGCTGATTTGGGGCGTTAGGGTGATAATGAACTCCCGGAGGCATTTCAGTAATTTGCCGCTCATCAGGAGTATTTTGGTAGGGCGATGGCCACCAAGGGGTATTTTGCATAAGTTGGGGGTATTTTGGTAACTCATCCCCTTTAAAATTTTCTGAAAAAATATTTGGTATATAATTGATGTAATACATTTAAAAAGTAATTTTAAACGGTTTTGAGGTGTTTGTGGTGTAGCGGCCATTAGGAGGTATATTGATAAATTGTCACGTTGGCGCTAAATTTTAGGGAACATCCATAATTAAGCGTTGAGAGTGGTGGAAAGTGAGGAATGGTATTAATACATTGAAATAATGAGATAATGACTATTGCTAATGCGTTGGTAAGCTAGGTTAAAGATCCAGTTATAGTTTTGGAATGTAAATATTATGGATGCTAAGTTGGTTTACGATTATATTTTGTTCTTAGAGATATGGATTTCACCCCAGACCTCATGATACATCAATCCTATACGATGACGATGACCACGTCGCGAGGCACGTATTTGACGGTGTCGATAGGGGTGTTTTGGAAACAATTCAAAGCACAAGTCACCTTGAATAGTGGGTACTAAACGAGGAACAAATACAAATATTACACCGTCAAAATTTATCTATGTTCACCGATTGCGGGATTTGGTCTCGACACGACGATTGCCTTATATCCGCTCTAGTTGAACGATGGAGGAGCGAGACGAACTCATTTCACTTTCGGTTTGGTGAAATGACTATTACATTAGAGGACGTCGGATTTATACTTGGAATCCCATGTCACGGCAGACCCATTACTTTGAGCAAAACGTCTGCATCCATAGCGAATATGGCTAGGCAGTATTTTCTGGGAATTCCAAGGGAAGCTCTTACAACAAACGGCATCAAACTTAAATGGCTGAGAGAGCAGTATGGCGTGCTACCGGATGAATACACTCCTCACGATTTCGTGACGTATACGAAAGCATTCCTTCTGTATATTATTGGAGCCATATTACTTCCGACGCATTCGAAAAACACGGTGCATCCGAAGTATATGGTGTTCTTGGAGGATCTTGAGGAGGTATACTCGTATTCGTGGGGTTCAGCTGTCCTTGCGCACCTATATCGAGCACTGCACAGAGCTACGAGAAAGGGTGCCAAGTCCATTGCCGCCTGCCTCACTCTATTACAGGTTTGAGCATTTATTTTCTTGGTTGACGTGTCAATATATTCGTGCATTAATGTGCTAATTCCAAATAATGTTTGCATTCACAGGTTTGGTCTTACGAGAGGCTACCCAAGGGTCGTCCACAACCGCGGGAATATTCCGATGAGACGTGGCCTAGGGTGTGGGCCTGGGGGCCTACGACCAACAGAAGGAGACGGGTAGACCCGCACCACCATCTAAAGTTCTATCGGGGGGAACTAGAGATACTCAATGCATCCCAGGTGACGTGGCAGCCATATAGCAAGGTGATGCATCGGTTGGATGAGTGGTGTTGGCAACTTCCGGTGTCGTACGTGCTGGCAGGTTTGGTTCGGGTGCCGCTTATTCACTTCGAAGAATGTGAGTTTCAGATGCCCGATCGAGCTATGAGGCAAGCTGGCTGTCTACAAGGGATACCAAAACCCGCTGTAGACATGCGGCCATACAGGAGTGGTCGAGGGCCGAACTTCGAGGTGCCTGATGCCTTGAATTTGTTGAGTGACGAGGTGCAACAGTGGAATACTTGGCAAGAAACATATGATAGCCTTGTATCGCTGAAGGTCGACGGCATCAGCATTGAGGAGTACCTGTAATGGTTTCTCAAGGTGACGCGCACGAGGGTGAATCGCCCTTCCCAGGAGAGGAAGACATCGTATGCGCCACGTGAGATCTATGACCAGTTCTGGGCATTGAACATTGTAAGTCATGCTAGTGTTGTTTCAATTTTTATTTGCGCACCTTATCGACCATGCCTGAAATGATTAGCCATATTTTCTATGCATGTTTTTTAGGTTGACCAGGGCACTGAGGTGTTCAAGCAGCTGGAGGGGTTTGACTGGTTTGTCGCGCAGGCTCCTGACAATCTGAAGAGGTCCATTGAGAGGTACAAGACTGAAGTTCACAACTTTAGTCTTGCGTACCGGGGTTACCAAGGGGAGCCGTCTAGTCGCTTGCCTCCTGACGCATACGACTCTCAGCCCCAGAGTCAGGTGTGGGAGCCGTCTAGTCGCTTGCCTCCTGACGCGTACGACTCTCATCCCCAGATTCAGGTGTGGGAGCTGTCTAGTCGCTTGCCTCCTGACGCGTACGACTCTCAGCGCCAGAGTCAGGTGACCCAAGTAGGAATCCAGGCGTCGCGCCCAAGCATCCGGTCGGATAAAGGACAACCGACGAAGCCATTGAGTCCGGTTAAACGGGATTGGATCAACCAGCACTACTTCGGGCATGAGCCAATAGCTACAGCAAACTTTCCTGTTTCGGCATTCCTAGGTCACTCTGATCTAAGACTGTTGGCGCCGGACACAGATATTTTGAATTTTCTCATAGATACTTATATAGATCTGCTCCGTGTTACGGAGCTAAATTATAACCCCTGCCAAACTTTGAAGCTCAACATGTATGGCTCTTTTGTTATCCCCATCATGGTGAATTGCATGAAGGAGTTCACAGAATGGAGGAGGATGGGAGGGACAAGCAAGGGTGAATGGAGACCATCTGCAAACGTGCTTTCTTACTTGAACGCGGACTATCAATGTCACGCAGCTGAGGCGAACCTAATCATGCTACCTGCTCTTCATGCAAGCCACTTCTTCCTACTAGTTCTCTATCCAGAGAATAAAGTGGTCCACATATACGATAGCCTAAGGGAAGACGGACCTGGTCGGCAGCTGGCACAGATGTACTCCACGTACATCAATGTGGTGGTTAGTTTATATTTCTTGACTTCGCTCATAGTCTATTCTTCTTGTTATGAATTGGGCTTGATAACCTTTTTTATTGTTGGATGCAGACTACTATCATTCCACTAGCATGCTGACATTTTAAGGGGGAAGCCATCACGAGCAAAACAATGATAGAGCCTTGGACGGTCGTGATGATACAAAACCGACCAAAGCAATATAACAGTCATGATTGCGGGATTTACGTCCTCAAGTACATGGACTACATAGCTCGCTCGGATGTGCTCGAATATGATACGTGGTCTCGAAGGGATGCCTTGACGTTTAGATATAGGATAGCCTGGGAGCTGAAAAAGGGTGTAGCTAGACGCCTTCCTTACCATTATCCTGAGATGTAGTAGACTTTCGTATGGATTATTATTACTATTATCGAATTTTTGGATATTAAGGTTTGAAATTGAATTAGCCTTATTATTACTATTGTTTGATTTTGGATAATGAGCTAACTAGCATGCCGAAGGTGCAATGAGTAAAAAAAAGTGACAAAAAAATTACAAGATTTTTCGCAAGCTCAGCATTGGGTGCTAAAGTGTGCGCGAACAGGCCCTTCGTAGGAAAACAAAAAAAAATTATTTATCTCGATTTTCGCCAAAATTCATAGAATGGTCTAACTAGCGTGCCTAAGGTGCAATGAGCAAAAAAAAAGTGATAAAAAATTAAAAGATTTTTTGCAAGCTAAGCATTGGGCGCTAAAGTGTGCACGAATAGGCCCTTCGTAGGAAAACGAAAAAAATTATTTGTCTCGATTTTCGTCGAAATTCATAGAATGGCCTAACTAGCGTGCCTAAGGTGCAATGAGCAAAAAAAAGTGACAAAAAAATTACAAGATTTTTCGCAAGCTATGAATTGAACGATAAAGTGTGTGCAAATAGGCCCTTCGTAAGAAAATTTAAAAAAATATTTGTCTCGATTTTTGCCGAAATTGATAGAATGGGCTAACTAGCGTGCCTAAGGTACAATGAGCAAAAAAAAGTGACAAAAAAATCTACATGATTTTTCGCAAGCTATGAATTGGGCGATAAAATGTGCGCGAATAAGCCCTTCGTAGGAAAATCAAAAAAATTATTTGTCTCGATTTTTGCCGAAATTCATAGAATGGGCTAACTAGCATGTCCAAGGTACAATGAGCAAAAACAAAAGTGACACAAAAATTACAAGATTTTTCGCAAGTTATGAATTGGGCGATAAAGTGTGCGCGAACAAGCCCTTCGTAGGAAAACGAAAAAAATTATTTGTCTCGATTTTCGCCGAAATTCATAGAATGGGCTAACTAGCGTGCCTAAGGTACAGTGAGCAGAAAAAAGTAACAAAAAAATTACAAGATTTTTCGCAAGTTATGAATTAGGCGATAAAGTGTGCACGAATAGGCCCTTCGTAGGAAAATCAAAAAAATTATTTGTCTCGATTTTTGCCAAAATTCATAAAATGGGCTAACTGGCATGCTTAAGGTACAATGAGCAAAAAAAAGTGACAAAAAAAAATCTACAAGATTTTTTGGAAGCCATGAATTGGGCGATAAAGTGTGCGCGAATAGGCTCTTCGTAGGAAAACCAAAAAAACCACTATAAAAGTTCAATTTAAACAACTGAAACATTTACCCTAACACTCTTCCTCATCATCGTCCTCCTCGACCATACTGCCAGGTTCGATACCTAACACTTTATAATGGTTTCTCTTGTCATGATCAGTCATCTTATTACACAACGCACACTTTCGCAATTTTTTTTGACCCGTTGCTTCTTCAATCGGATTCTTCATGCGTATTGCACGTTTTCGCCCTTTTGTTTGAGAAATAATTGGATCAAAATATCGTCCTCCTCACCTTGCAAGCTAGTGTTGTCAATGACTGGCTGTGAAGCTCGATTGAATCTACCGGTTGGAGCCGTCCGAGTAGTCGGATTGTCCCGTCTTTCTGGTAATGCCATCCTAAACTGTGCAAGGTTAGCCTTATCCCGTGCGGCTGCTTCAACTTGATACATGTACCCATCATATGTTGACGCTGCATCCAATGATAAACCGTGCATGATGTTACAAAGGTGATTATATCGCAGCGTCTCAGATTGCTCGAAATCAACTGAAACATTGGGCACGTAAGGAATGTGACCGTGGACTCTTTTGGCTTCCTTCGTCCACCGTTCCAAGATATACACTGAAGGGATTTCACAAGCATTCTTGGCGCTCAAATACCTCAATGCGTGTCGACAAAGTATACCTTTATGCTCAAACAGTTGACAGTTGCAATTAACAAACCCGGTCTCCATACACACTGCTACGGTAAAATGTCTTCTGTTCCTCGGAGCCGACGAAGAGCACGGATTGGCAAAATTCGTCACATTTGTCAAAGCATAAACCTTGAGATCTCTGGTGGAATACTCGTGCAACTTTGTCATGCTATATTGATTCGACTTTAGTAGTTCCTCTTGAAACTGTCTAAACATTTCCTTGGTATAGACTTGAGCCGCATGAGCCTCCAAAGGTGAAAAAACTATTATGGCTCTTTCTCTGTAAACTGTAGCCGCGTCGGCTTCTCTCTCAAGGAAAAATTGCCTGTCAATGGCTTTCTGCATCTCTAGTACGAACTCTTTTATACTTGAAGAATGGCCTACGTACCCATCAAAGAATGCATTCATACCTTCGCTTCTCGAGGTCGTAGTCATTCCGGCTGCAAAAAACTTTTTGGTGTAGGCACCGACCCACTGTGTCTTGATCTCATACAACGCTTGTAACCATTCATGATTGTGCAAATAGTAGTCATCCATTAACTTGGCCCACCTCTCCTCGAACACGTCTACCGTCAACGATTTCTTCACACATGTATTAAAGTCACTCTTGAATGTCGGATGGTTTGCATATACATTGTGAAGCCGTTTAGGATATTTGTTGCTTATGTGCCATGTGCACAGGCCATGGTGAGTATCTGGAAGGACCTTAGCGATTGCATTTTTCATTGCCAGATCTTGGTCGGTGATGATGGTCTTTGGAGGAATATGATACATTGCTTTAAGCCACGTTTCAAATAACCACGTAAATGACTCCTCCGTCTCATCCCTAAGCAGGGCAAAGCCAAACAAGATTGACTGATAGTGGTGGTTCACCCCGGTGAACGGAGCAAAAGGCATAGAGTACTTATTTGTGCGGTATGTGGTGTCAAACGTCACAACATCCCCAAAATTTTGGTAAGCAGCTCTAGAACGGGCATCCACCCAAAATATAGTACTAATGCGGTTCTCATCATCCAGTTGGAGACTATAGAAAAAGCCAGGATTCTCACTCTGAAGGCTCCTGAAGATATCAAGTGTAGTTTGAGAATCACTCTTACCGAAAGACTCTCTCCTCTGAACACGAAGTTCATTTCGAAGGTCTACTTCGTTGAAACTCAACTTGTCAATCCCCCCAGCCTGGCTTGAGAAAACCCCCATCATTTTAGAAGGTGGAATTTTAGCCTCGGCCATTGTAAATATCAGTTGTCTGTGTGCCGCGCTTATTTGTCGGTGTTGATGAATTTGACCAATCTTACTAGGGGTCATCAACTGATGATTATGGCTCAACTCCACTCCCGTCACAACCCAATGGTTTTCATTTTTCCTGTGTACTGCATACACATGGGCCTTGCAGCCGGTACCCGAAAATGTGTCCCGTTTTCTTTGTCTTGTTGGCCCTTCGTCACTGATCCGAATAACCGGGGGTACATGCAGTGCTCCTCTATGACACTCAAATAGTCTTCCACAAATTAATTCTAATACCGAAACCTATCGTTTTCGAATATGCTCTATAGTATGCTTCAACTCCGTCCAGTGTTTGAAAAACTTGACCTAAGGTGGATCAGAATCTTCACAAAAATTTCCTCCAGTTGCATCCATATTTATACTGAAATCTAAAAAATAAAAATTATATCATTCTCAACAAGTCATAGAATTAAATAAAATAAAAATTATTTCCTCCTATTGTGTCGAAAAATTTTACAATGTTCAATTACCAAAATATCCCGATGAGCAGCAAATTATAGAAATGCCCCCAGTGGTTCATTATCACCCTAACGCCCCAAATCAGCTTCAAAACAACATTTCAGGTGTTTTACTTACATTTCTGGACTAAAAAGTCCTTTCAAAAACTTAACATTGTAAAATTACCAAAATACCCCTCCCGGGGTGGCAAATTACCAAAATGTCCCCTGGCATCAGAAAATCTCAAAAGTGCTTTGAAATGCTATTTTAAGCTTTCTGAATTCATTCTTGATCTAAAAAGTATTTTACGATTTTTTCGCCCAAAAATTCCGAATCGATGTGCGGACCAAGCGCTTAAAAGCCCGTTCGGCCAAACAAATAGCTAACGACTTTGGAATGGCCCAAATTCCTGAGAAATGGAACTTCCCAACATTCTAGGGTTCTCATAAAAGTTTCACGCAAAATCACGCTAGCTTGATATTTTAAATTACACTGCAAAGTTACAAGGTTCCCCGTATCAGTTAACCCCTTTACAGTATTTAGAAAAATCTGAACTTTTTCCCTGATATAGATCTTTTAAATATAACTAGGGTCTCTTTTTTGTTCTTTGGCAAACTCTAGCTCTAGATATTTTTTATAAATTTGTTAAAAATTTTAATTTTGACGCCCTAAAAATCGCTATTTTGAAATCCATAAATGTAATACCCTGATTTGTATAAACCTAATTTTGACGCCCTAATAAACCGCTCATCCGATCTCCGATTGATCTGATTTTTGTTTCGTTCAATTTGTATTTTCGTTATCTTCGATTTGAGTCTACAATGACTATATTTGGACTTTGAATGAATATTCACTAATAAACGCTAGTTCAATCCCTAATTTCAAACTCTCAAAAAATACGAATTTTAGACTGTGGTAAAAATAATTTATGCATAACACAATTTAAACAATCCATTAGTAAGAACAATTTGAAATTAACATTGAATTATAAGAAAATTTAAAATACTTACTTGTTTTAACTTGATATATTTAAAGAAAAATTCACCGATCTTCTAGCATAAAAGTTTTTTGTTTGTATTGTTGTGGAGATTATGTAGGTGAGATATGGAGTGTGAAGAGAGTTGGTAAAGATGATGGAGAGTGAAAGAAAGGGTTCGGGGAGAATGGATTATAAAGAGAGAAAAGTGAGGGAGAGAGAAGAAAGAAGACAGAAAAAATTAGATTTATGAGTGAGCAGTAGTCAAAGGCTGTGAAATTTTTTTTTTGTAGAAGACTGTGCGGCCGAGCTCTGAGCTGCCTCTGGAAAGAGGACAGGGGGGGAAGGATAGAAAAAATTAGATCCGTGAGTGAGCAGTAGTCAAAGGCTGTGAAAGAAAAAAAATTTGCAATAGACTGTGCGGCCGAGCTTTGAGCTGCCTCTGGAAAGAGGACAGGAGGGGGGGAAGGACACCACGTGGGGGATTTCTATAGAAATCATACCAACCGCAACAAATACCAACCGCAACAAAGTGACTTTGTTACGGTTGGGGTTTTTGGTGGGGAGGAAGGGGGTGTTTTGAGTTATAATGGCAACCGCAACAAAGTGTTGCGGTTGGTGTATTTTTACCAACCGCAACAAAGTGTTGCGGTTGGTGTGTTATAATGATACCAACGCAACACTTTGTTGCGGTTGGGTTTTTAGTGGTGGGGGGGTTGGTGGTGGTGGGGGTGGTGGGGGGGAAGGGGGGGTTTTGGTGGGGTAGATGGCAACCGCAACAGAGTGTTGCGGTTGGTGAATTGGAATGATTCCAACCGCAACAATTTGTTACGGTTGGGTTTTTGGTGGTGGGTGGAAGGGGGACCACAAGACATTGTTTAAATAAATCATACCAAGCGCAACAAAGTGTTGCGGTTGGGGTTTATCAATAATTTCAACTGCAACAAAGTGTTGCGGTTGGGGTTTTTGGTGTAAAAAAAAAATGATACCAACCGCAACATAGTGTTGCGGTTGGTCGCTAGGGGAATTATTGTCAAAATTTTCAACCGCATGAAAGAGCAGCGGTTGCAACTTTTTCAAAAAAAAAAAAATCATCTAAGCCGTCCACGAGTACACGTGGACGGCTACATTTATGGTGGAGAAATAACAATTTCTCCACCTGTAGACAGGGATCGGCTCCCTATATATATTGGGTCCATATTGTGGGTGCTTCAACTGATTAGAAAGTATTGAGTCGGCTGCAGTAAAAGGGACTCATGGTACTTGTTTGGTGCATGCCGAGAGCTGTGACTATACGATTGGCTCAATTGTCTTTAATGGGCTGCCGCTTTAAAATGTTGGAATTTTTCCTAACTTTTTTCAAGGATTTTAAGATGCATATTTTTATTAAGTTGTGGCTCTTCACTAAGGGTATTTAAGCATCGATTCATTGACTATATAATTAAGGTTCTAAGTTTTATACAAGACTAATTGCAACTTGAATATTCTTCCCTTTCTTTCTTAAATTATTGTTAAGTGCTTTGACTTTTATCCTAAGTTAGTTCTCAATAGTGTGAGAGAATTCTTAAATTGCAACGTTCAAGTCTCAAATTATTGGACATTTAGGCTCTGTTTAACAATATTTTTTTTCATTTTCAAAAAAAAAATAAAAATAAAGAGAAGTTTAATATTTTTTTTTACAAAAAACAAGTGTGTTTGATAACCCCGTTTTTATTTTGAGTTTTTTTTTTTTGATAACCCAATTTTTTATTTTGAGTTTTTTTTTGTGGTTTGAGGTGGCGGTGGTGGGGCGTGCCGGTGGCCGATGGTGGCTGGTGGCTGCCGGCGGTGGTGGCCGCGAGCAGCCGCCGACGATGGTCGTCGGAAGTGGTCGCTGGCGGTGGTCGCCGGAAGTTGCCACCCACTGCCGGCAGTCGTCGGCGGTGGCCGCCAGCCGCCGACAGTGGCCAGAGGTGGCCGCCAACAGGCGGTAGTTGCGGGAGGTGGCTGTCGGCAGCCAGCGGTGGCTGCCGGTGGTGGTCTAAAAAAAACTCATTTTTGGAGTTTTTTTTCTTCTTCAGTTTAAAAACTTATTTTTGTTTTAACTGAAGAAGAAACATGTTTATTTTTTTCAGTTTCCAAAACTGGAAAAAAAAAAAAAAAACACTGTCTAACTGGGCCTTAATTTTAAAGATAGATTTTTCTTGAGTCAATTTGCACCATATCGGAGAAGATACTATCTTTAAGATAGCTTCCTAGAAGATCTTGCCCAACAACAACCTTATTCTAATTCTTTTCCTTCTTTAATTTTTTAAGTCCACACACGTTCACCAAAATCATATGTATGGCGATCTTCAATCCATCTACATGGCTATTTAAGAAAAAGATTAAATACAAAATTGTTCCCGGTATTATACATGTGTTTGACGTTCTCTTGTAATTGATAAAAGGGTTCCAAATGAATCTAAAATGCAATGTCCGTCGAAAAAAATCGCCAAAATAATCATACGCGTATCATGTGCCATTTTTACGACCAAAGTGAACGATAAATATGTTAACTAAGCGTTAGTATCGCACAAAAGTAATCGTGCTCAAACAAAACTACCCTTAATATAAATGAGATTTTAAAACAATTAAGGGCAAAGGTGCCATTTTCCTCCTCCTTTCCCCAACTCTGCTCCCTTGCGTGCAGGTCACCTCCATCAGTCGTTGTCAACGCTATCAAAGATTTCAATGCCGCTGCAGTCCGTCGTACACTGAAATGCTAATACAAACAAGATCGACAACACAGTAAATCTACCTGCTTTGGGATAGATTACATATCTGAACCTTGGTAGCCATGAGCAAGGGCTTCTTGGGATCCGACCCATCATAGGCCTTCAACGCCTCTTCGCTGATCTCTCAAGCTAGACAGTGGAGGCAGAGGTTACATCTCCTCCTCAAAATCCCAAGACCTCTGGTGATGGCTACTTGATGATCCAAACATGCCGGGTACTACATGGTAGATAGGAAGCCCTAGAGCTACAACTGTAAAGAAAGTTGGGGGAGATAGGCCTGTGAATACTGTGATGGTTTCCTTGAGGGTTTCCGATAGCTGGAGGGCCCTGATTTTCAGTGAACTTGATAGAGAGGTAGAGAGAGCGAGAAAGAAACAAAAAAGCAGATGGAAGCTTGTTTATCCACTCTCATTTTCTTGAAGGTATGGTATATTTTAGACTTCTAAGTCCGGAGTAGCAATGGTTGTGGTCGCAGGCAGTGGTGGTGGTCAGTGGTCTGCGGTGGGTTGGTTTAGGGGTGGTGATCGTACCAATTTGTCCCCAAGGAAAGTGTACGTGCACAGCACTTGCAAACCTAATGCATAAAAATAGACGGACGTTTCGTTTTAAACTCATTTGCAACGCTTTTGTCAAATGCAGGTCATACTAGGAAAAGTTCATCCTTCACATGAACACAATCCTTGACAAAGCAAGTTGTCAAGTAGTACCGGCGAAAGCTCACCGTTGACAAAAGTGGGAATTCCTGCATGAAGTGGCGCTTAAGCATTGCCTGCCATCTGTTTGGACGAACACAATTTCGTTCCACCAACTATTTTCCTTTTTCATTGACGAGTTAATGATTTAGAAACTGTAAGCGCTCGTACCACCGGTCTTTTCAAAGATATATATATATATATCCAGATGAGGGCCAAAATCAAAAAGCAACTAAGAAAATAAAAAAGAAAAAGGAAATATCATGAGGAATACAATTGCTAGTCATGTGAGTAGATCAAAAAGTAATGTTGGACTAATTGTTCCTAGTACAGTCACAAGGTTTGAGAAACACCAAGCACCTTCTCATTGAAGTTGTCAACTTCCAAATTAATGATAAATTAGTAATCATTTGGAATTCAAAATTTGACTCAACCAATAGCTTGAATAATGGTAAAGGGTAATTAATGCATGAAATCAAAATTAGGCAGCAACTCTAACATCATAATAACCCTTTTTTCTCTGAAGCATTCAATGTTTGAAGTGATCACAAGGCAGGTCGACGGTAATATGCTAAAACAGTCTAATTTCAGTAATTTACTAGATGAAGCCATTTTGTTTTAAGTAAATTAGAGTAAGGAATGGTCTCAAATTTCAAATTTTCTAACCGGGTTGAATAAGTTTGTGATGGGTTCAAAGTTCAAATAGGAATTAATATGCGTAGTAATAAGTCCATGATGATACATAAAGAAGGATTCAAGAGATGTATTCAAAATGAATAAAGGTGTGGTTGGATTTGTTAGAAAATTTAGTTTAGCTTTAAAAGCCGCTGGGCTTTTCCTGTGGTGTATTCTTCTCAACACACACACACACACACACACACACGAACACACCGACTCTGTAAGCAATGAATGAAAGGCTTCTCCTGCAGTTTGTGTAATTGCAATATTTACTCCAGTATTTCCTTTGCCGCATCCCAGTCTTGGGATTTTTTCAGTCAATTAATACATTTGCTGCCCCCAATTTACACTCTCGTCTTGTGCCACCATTCCTCCTTCAATTCAATTCAATCCAATTCAATTCTCTCTCTCCCCTTACAACTCTTCCTCTATACCCTCCACCTCTCTCTCCATAATTAAATTAAGCTTTAAAGCTAACCCATCTCTCTCCCTTGAGTCCTCTTATATATAATGGCTTCAGAACCAACAACCACAACCACTTGAACAAAGTCCATGTTAGTGGTGGAACTACCTCTCCTGCTGGTCATGCTCATGGTGTAGCCACCCTCTTCGTCCCGTAGTCGAGCCACCCTGGTCTACCTAGCCTTCTCCTGTCTCTTCGCTCCGCAAAACTTTCTCAATCTCAAGGTACCAAACTTTTACCATGCATAACAGTACTATGTGTGCGATTTTTTGTGATCATTTTTCATCGCAAACGGTTAAGTTCTGATAATTACACGATGTTTCCTGAAAAGGTACGACCATATGCATACCATCCAGCACAGTTTTCGCAACGTTTTTCTTATGTTCTCTTGATCAATTTGTTTGTTCTTGTTTTGACTCTGTTTTGGTTGTGATCTACAGGACGCGCAAAAACAAGAAAATGAGTCGCCGAAATGGAAACGGTCAAGAACTTGACTTGAAGCTGAATTTATCCCCACCAAGGGCTAACGCGAGGGTTGGGTCGCCGAGCCGATCGGCAACGGTGTCGCCGACGTCCCCGCACAGCTCATGCGTGTCATCGGAGCTCAACCAAGGCTACTCCAGCAGCCCGGAAGCAACCTCCATGGTTCTGGTAGGGTGCCCTCGCTGCCTTTGGTACGTCTTTCTTGCCGAGAAGGACCCCAAATGCCCCAAATGCGGCAGCAACGTTTTGCTAGATGTCCTCCATGAGAACATCGGTGCCCCCGCCACCACCAAGAAAACAAGAAAGGGCTAAGAGTAGGCCAGACTCTTCTCCAAGCTTTTAATTTTACCCTACTAGGGCTCATGTTATCCCCACCATCCTTTTTATCAGGACGTGCTATTTGCGCTCCACTTTTCGCTGTTCTCGGTTGCAGAACGAAGTGGAGCGTCAATAGCAACACCCTTTCTATGTTCCATTTTCTTTGTTTCCAACCGTAGGATATGGGTAAGCAGAGATGTTCTTTAGCAGAAGAGGAGTACTGTCAATTGGTTAAAACTGCGCGCAAATGTCCAAATTTTCTTAGTGGAGATGTTAGGCTATTTTCTGCCTTCACTTCCATAGCCTTTGGCTATGTTGGCTTTATGTCCAGTCACAGCATGCCATATCAGAAGTTTCTGGGCAAGTGGTCAGAGTAACTGAAGTAAATGAACAAGAAAAACCACAAGTCACTCGCCAAAGATAACTCAGATAACGAAGTAAGCTCAGTACCACAGTTTATTATCTGTCCTAGTGTGCAGTAATGGTAAAAGGTTTATGTTTTGTAAGTTTTGGACCCCCTCAGTGTACGTTGCCCCCAGCCTCTCTGCTGAACTTGGCAGAAATCCACCTCGGCCTCCTACTTCAAGGCCAAAACCACATGATTCATGCACTCTACGATGCAAAAAAGAAATGACAAAATCAATGGGCTAGAAAGCACTAATTGAACTGTCGATAGCACTCACAAGAAAGATGTGAGAGACGAGAAAAATGTTTGAATATCAAAATCCAGGTATTTAACCATTAGTCGCTGCAATTGTTATAGCAGTCGCTTTGCAAACGGTGCTCTGCATTGCTTTGACATAAATTATTAAGACAAAGAATTGGCACTAGTTTCGAGCCAAAAAATTGCCCTTGCAGCGGTAAAAGATGCAACTTTCAGTCGTCTATCAATTGATGTCGATATGAAATAATAGTAACATGTAGAAGTGAAAAATGTAATGCAGCATTAAGGTCAAACAGCAACCGAGGTTAGTTATGATGAAATAGAAAGAAAGAAAGAAAGGGGGGGGGGGGGGGGGGGGGGGAGGTAATTAAGTAAATGTAAGAGGACGGAAGAGTGGGTCGGGTAGTTCGAGCATTGAAAAAAAGGGAGGCATATTAGATTGAAAGACCATTAAAAACAAATAAATGCAAGAGTAATTGAGACGGTTGAGAATAATGAAGGGTATTACGTCAGATGATAAATACCAATTTAATTCACACACTCGTCCCTCTCTTCTTGATTGTTGAATGCTCATCTTCTCTACCTTTTAAATTTTTCTGGTGTACGTACGTATGAGATATGTGCGTGTCCACATACATTTTTCTTGCCTTCGCTTCACTCGCTTTGGTCACTAAATGCCATCTTCTGTTGCCAACTTGCCTTTCTCAATTTGGGCAACAGACACCCCCCCACCCCCAACCCTTACTCATCTCCCTTCCTTTCCATGTTCTCCATATTCAATTCAGTTTTTACTTTCTTTCCATGCTTCCAACCATCTTCCTTAACTCTCTCAGCTCTCTCTCTCTCTCTCACACAGTTTAGTTTCTGCATCTCTCTCTCACATACAAACAGTTGAAATTTTCTTGTCAAAGCCATAGCCATAGCGAAGATAAACAGAGCCAAATTTAAAGGAAAGATAATCTTTAAAATTACAATTAAATAAGTTATATGATATGAACGTACTTAATAACTTGTAGAGAGAGAGAGACTTAGAAGGTTCATTGTCAAACATTAACAACGTCCCTATAAATGCTATAGCATGCTTGTTGAAACAAACTCAACAAATCAAAGGACCAGGGAATACATGTGTGTGAGATAGAGAGGAGGGGGACCGAAACAAAGGGCTGAAGTTAAAACCCAGTATTTGGAGGGTGGGGTTGGACCCTAAAATAGATCAATCATCTGAAAGTTACCTACCAAAGAACGTTCAACAGCTAGTTTTGACTTGGTACACATGTCCTTTGGGATCACACCACGGACCAGTACAGGCTTCACATTCCATTCCTACCCGAAGAACAAAAAACTTTTGGTCCGGTTTGGTGCACCAACTGAATGACTAGAAAAAAAGGAGAGGAAGCTTGTTACTCCAGTCATGCTTATCATTGCTCAATATATGTGATTTCAATATTACAAAAGAGCTATAAGGAATAAAATACCAAGGTCAGAGTAAGCACAGAAAAAGAACAACTAGGATTATTTTCTGGTAGAAACCAAAAATAACATCTCATTAAAGTTACATTGGATGAGTACAGCTATTGAAAAGAAAAAAGTACGACGAACATAACTATGTAAGGAACCCTAACCAGCATGAGGAATTGTGCCCAGCGCACAGCTTCACACGAAGGAAGCTCAAAAATACCATAAAACTCATCTAGGATCTAGCGGGGAAGAAGCTTATGTCGCCTAAAGCCCACCCACCCACCCACGCCCTAAAACATAATCGAAGTAACCCAGGTTGCACCCAAAGACCCTAGACTATCAGCCGGACTACATAACCATAGGAAACATTACAACATAAAGGATTTGTAAAACCCACAAGTAGATATCCTTTACACCTCTACAACAGATTAGGCAATTGAATCTGTATTTATAAAAGCCTTTAGAAATAAAAAGGATGGGATAAAATTAATGTGGATATCAATCCTTTGAGTATCTCTGTAAAGTCAATTCGTCGTTCAAAAGAGAACGAACTTGAATTCGTTGCTGAAGGCAAATACACTAGCAGTAGAGTTGCTACATTTTTGGCATCTAGGTCAAGCAAAATTGATGTTAAGTTGTTTCCCCTCAAAATACAGCCAAAAGTGCAACTAAACAAAGATGCCTCACCATATCCATTCCTTCTTTAATTGTACAAAAACAAAAGAATACTAAACCTGGCATCAGTTACACCATCATAACATCTGACGCCAGACATTTAATTAGGCTAGGTGAAAACAAAATTGCAGTCCATATTTCAAAGTCATGTCTATTAAACTACAGTTGAAGTCATAATACATAAATCCGTCACCGATGTATGAACTTAAGTAGCATTCGAAAAGATACCAGTACATACTTGTAGAATGCAAGAAAGAAGTTCTACATATCATAGTATGCAACAGCTATACAGCCCAACTATCAGCAAGACAGCACCCAAACGTTTTGTGCCGGATAAAACTAATATGCGAACAGCCATTTTCTGTCTTTCAACCTCTTTTCTTCTAGAGTCGGCGAAATCTGTGGAGGAACAAAAAAGGTTTGGGTTTATTTTAACCAGCAAGATTCTACACTCTTTATGCACGTGATATCCTTCCAAAACACTAGACCTCTACCCTTAAAAGTATTATCTGGCAAGTAAACTTCCAAGCGCCACAAAGCCTATAAAATCCAGCTCTATACAGTGATCATGAAACGCTACTCCAAGCCCACAAACTCCCTCATTCTATCCCGCAGTCTCCACTCAACAGGAACATTTACTGTTTAACATCTGCATCCCCCTTTTGAAGCCAGTTTGAAATGTACCTTACAGTTTGGCATGCATACATCAAAATTATACTGTAACATCCGAAAGTATATTGTAACATCCATCTCAGTGTTGCTCAGATATGGCTAAGCACTTAATGCCAACATATAGAGCTCTGTTTTGCTCTATTTCTAATATTCTAAGTAAAGAGATATTCAACTAGACTACGAAAACAAGAATTAGACTTTACTGCCAAAAAAACCAAGAACGGTGTTAAATGGTGCATGATTAGCTTCGGTACGTTTTACAGGTACGGATATGTAGTCCGTCGGTTTCGTGGGAGATCGCTTCTTTGCTTCACTTTGGCAGGATACATACATGGTCTGTATGATTTTATGAGAAGATGTATACATTACTTTGATTGCCAAGAAAAGTGAGGGGAACAGGAAACATTTAACATCTATTAACCAATTATTATCTGACTTCTTCATACTAAATTATATAAACCACCATTGAACCAAAATTTGGTATAGAGATTTAGTGTGATGAACTCTGATTCTCTAGAAGAACAGAGTAAATGAGTATCAGAGTCAATTGACAAGAGCTTGTAACTTTTCTTTTACACGTTATCTTTTGAGATTCAATCAGAATTTATAGTTGTGCTTCAGAAAATAGAGGAGGCATTCCTGTAGCATATACAGCTTCTTAGCGGTTCCAGGTAAGATACAGGTTATGGCATGATTCTTAACGCGGTTAGGGCCCCATAAAGGATCAGCTTCTTGATCTCTTCTCTAGTGTAGACGAAAGCTTCAGGTTTAAAGTTACTCCATCATCTGGTTCCAAAAAAACTCATCAAAATTGAGAGTTAAGTTCGTTGATCCCTTCTTCAAAGGGAAGATGATGCTGACTCATGACATCAAGCACTATTTTTTGGATCTTGCTTTTGCAGTAGTTCTGCATCTAAAGGCTTTTCTTTGCCCGAAGTATCGTTCTTAATTTGAGGTGTGCAGCATTGGAAAGTATCAGACTCTGAAGAGAGGAAAAGGGTAAGGCTATTTTAAGAATTGCTCTATTTAAGAATTGCTCTATTTAAGAAAATAGGATACGTCGGATTGGGTTACCTTGAGGCATCACTACCCGTATATAATGCTCCCCAGAGCTCTTGTGAATCATGGTCTCTGCCCCATGCTAATACTAAGGTAAAATCCTTACAACTTCTGCACACGAAGATAGCTACGTCGGGGCCGCAACCCTGCAGATACTCCTCCAAAAGGCACCTCAAAATGCCAACAACTTAGCATATAAGGATCTAACTTAGACGGCGACCTCTTATACAATGTCCTCCACAGAAAATCCTTTGCAAATACAAGGAACTTTGCCTCTTGAAATTTTTTCAACAATAAGTGCAGTAGCTGAAGCTCCACGTATCCGAATTCCCACCTGAATCATGGCGCCATTAAACTGCAAGACAAGTCTCCCTATGCACAGCCAACTTAAACAGCCCTAAAAACCAAAATTTTGAATCGATCTCACCAAAACACTCATCAGCCAAAACCTCGCTGCTCCCATCAGCCACAGCAAAGAATATATTCTTCGTGAATACAGAGACCATCCACTAGGTTGCTCATCCAGAATCCCACCCCTCCTATACACTCAGCGTCGACCCAACAATTCCAGACCAAACCTGTCATCCCCCACCCTCCTCCACAGGGCATCTTCTTAAAAGTACCTCCACAAACATTTAGCAAAAAGTGCTTGACCAAATAACTAGAAATAGAAAATGAAAATGTTCAATCCATCAATCTGCTGTGTGTATCTGAAATCTCAAGTTGCCAAGGAAACTGGAGATTTCTCATAGCAAATATATAAAGTGTTTAGCATCCATTGCATTCAATCAACTTTGTCCCACTTAAAGAATCATCCCTTAAATTCATCTGTTGTTGGCACCCTGCAGATCGTTTCTTAAAAGCCATTAGATACAGGTTCAGCCACCATCGAGTCCAATGGGAGTATTCATGAATTGCTAAGTCAAATGAAGAAAAATGTGGTGAGTAAAAGTGAATTTGGACAAAGGCTATCCAACTGGATCGTTTTACATTGCTATAGCAGCAAACGTTATTTTTAGAGCTAGTTGGGTTCCAAGAGTACAGTGCTTCCTAGTTAAAACTACGATACCCACATTGGATGTGGGAGAGACAGTTACTGCCATATAAGAGGCCCATGAACTCATAAATACCTATTTTGGCTAGGTCTTTTGAGGAGGCACTACCCTGTGGTAGAGCTGCGGGCCGGGCCATTACAGATGGTACCAAAGCCGCATCTCAAAAGCTCGGGTTGGTTTATCCAGTCAGGTTACTGGAGATTGGGATACGAAAAGCAGACTCGAATGGGCTAATCTGATTGGGTCGCCGGTATTATCAAACATTGGCTAGTTAGGAAGAATACGGGCTATGGGTGACTGAGCCTTAGCGAGGACACTGATTTCCTAAATGGATGTGGGAGATATCGTGATTGCCTTGCAAGACCCAGCCCACGAATTCATAAGTACATACTTTGCCTAGCACTTTTATTGGAGGCATTGCCCTGTTGTGGGGCCGTGAACCAGGTCGTTACCTAAATTATTGCTAATATTAAATGGATGGACAGAGATAATTTAAAAGCTTCTCATGGTCATTGGAAAGTGGTTTACATGGACCTTCAGTTAAACCTAGAAGTAGCCAGACGTGGAGGTGCTCATGCTCAGTTCATCCTACTACGAGCTTTAGGTTTCAGGCTTGAAAAGGGGTCCATCCCTTTTCGGCACAGGGACGCTGCTCAAAATACGATCGGAATAATCTACTGCTTAAATGAATGGGCCCAGTCAGCTAGAACTGTATAATAGGCCAGGGACCTAATTCCATTGTGCTTGAACAATATTGAAGTTAATGAATTGGGTCATTTGGCAGAAAAATATCCATCACAGTATCGCGATATGTGCCACAAAATCCTGAGCTGGGGTCTAACAAGTCTGGACCCTGTTTTTGGGCTACACCACCAATTGCGTCAAATAATCCTTTAATGTGGCCAAAACTTAATGAATCAATTTATCCAGGCACAGGAACACTGTGAGCAAGAGGTGCATCAACATCTCATTCGCAAACTTACGTAGCACCGATAAGCTATAATATCAACTTCTTTTTCCTAAGGTAACTCACAGTCCAAGTTGCTCAGTAAAGTTGCATCTAAAAGGAATAAAAGAATTACGGCGAAGTCGTCAATAGTGTTCTACAGAAACTCAGCATGAAGCCCTATTCTATGTAAGCCATTTCCAGAAATCCTTAGAGCAAGGATGAGGTCGAAAGATCCTGAAGTAGAAAAAAAATGTATCATAGGCTCCAGTTTCCATGACTAATATCTATTCTAATGCTTGGATACTGACAAAGCTTTGTTGTGTACGTAGAAACACAATCCACCATGAAAGCCTCCTTATGTCAGCAATACAGAAGAGCCACAATCTAATATGCTGCCTCTCACTACTACAAACCTAGCATGATTGAGGAATTCGTAACCTGTCCTTTCTTCCACGGTCCAACACTGCCCTAAGTTACTACAGATTTCACTTCAGTCCTATTCTCCAAAGCCATTCCCCCAACAAAGCTGGGTAAACTGCCCTAAGTTGCCTTCATGAACCAGAGCACAACTTCTTCCAAGTCAACAAGTGCTTTTCATCTCCAGGACCACTCTAGAAAAGTCCCTCTGCATTAAAACATGTTCCTCAAGAGATACAAGAATATGGAGATGAGACGTAAACAAGTGACCCAAAAGAAATGGGACATAAATAAGTTAGATATGTACCAGCATAGAACTCTCTGTTGGGTTCCTTCCGTTGCATTTTCACATTAAGAAGAAAGAAGTGACAGTGTTGAACACTCCATTTAAAATCATCCACATCTTTAACCTCCACCCAGGATAATGGTGTTCTTGAGTATCCCAACACAGACATACAAATTAACTCTACCCGCCTATGAGTCAATAATAATAGGTTCTTGTCTTTTGTCAGTAAGTTAAAGAAAACTTGGAAATGTATTTAGCCGTTACAAGGTCTATTGCATTTCACAAAAGAAAAAAGGAACAAATTAGATAGTAAATCTAATGAGACTATAGGCAGGAATATCAAGTGTTGCTACTCAGCTTAGGAATAAGGATAAAAGCATCTCAGCCTTTCAACAACCAAAGTACAAACAAAATGCAACATAAATGTCGACAAATCAGTAAGAATACCAAAGATTTGCCAAGTAGCTTCATACTAGGAAGAAAAAACCTCTTTAAACCAAAATGGATTTCCAGAGTTACAAAATACCTTTATGGTACCTAGACTGAACTATCCAGCATGTCAACTATGTTTTGACAGCATTTACACATGTTTGTACAGGGGACAATATAAGTGCTAAGTTGGAACAGGTTAAAATAACTGAACGTAGGACTGTAACTAAATGATTCACATTCAGCAATTGTTTAAGGTACCTTGTCAAAGCTTCATCCTGAAATCCTCTACAAGGTTGTTTCTAATGTAGCCTTCAATAGCACTACCAGCATCAAATAAACGAGCAAAAAATGAGGGTCTACTCTTTAAGAGCAAACTACTCAAGAATCGCCTTCACCCAATTCAACCCATCCGCTACTGCTTCTGATATATTTATCAACAATACCAAACTCTCTATTCTGAGCAATCCTCCGCGCATAGTTCTCAGTTGAAATAGGGCCCTTTCTGAGCCTCTTATAGTAAATAACCTCCCAAGGCCACAAGCGGGCAGTACCAAAGTAAGCCTCCATGGGTGACTCCTTATCAGTTTCAGCTGGATGCTCCAGACCGTAATGTTTTAGAACCATGTATATCTCCTGAGGGGTTACACTCGTCGAATTTGCAGCTTGTGGTCTTAAAGAGGCTTCAGACTCTGGCTTCTTACTAGGCATCACCATATGCTCGCCATCAGAGACATCTAAATTTTGAAGTTCCCTCGACTCTCCGTGAGAAAATGTCCCTGCAGTAGGAATACTTCTCTCTAACAGCAATGTACAAGAATTTTTCACTCCAGATGAATCTCGGGATACAGCATGTTTAAGATCATCCCTCCCCTGGAAATGGTCCTGGTCCACACTCTCATCCATCTTGATTGGTACTGCCGCACTTTCAATTTCAATTCCAATACTCGGATTTTGAAGTTTCGAATTAACACATTCTGTATCACCTTCTACGAGTTCCCCCCGTTCAGCCAGAAACTCCTCGGATTCATGTCTATCAGCATTCAGCAAGGATTTATCATTTAGCTGTGCCTCATTTGGAGAGGATGGTGAACGCTGACCTAGCGATACAGACAAAGGCAAGGATGTGGATGAGCTTGACCTTGATCTAGAAGGATGAGATGCTGAACCAGAACTTGATCTGGAAGAAAGGGAATGCAAACTCAAGGATGCTGATCTCATTCTTGCATGCGAAGTAGACCTAGGTGCAGACTTTGAGGATTTCGAATATGACCCTGACCTGGATGCAGTATAATCCGAATGGATGGGAGATGAGACTGACCGCCTTGATTTCTTTGTTTTTCGTCTCACTGGACTTCCACTTTCCCTCCTACTTTGCTTCTTTTCCCTGTAATCTTTTCTCCTAGATCTCTGAGCTTCCTTTGCCGGGGGAGACTGATCACTCACTATCAACCTATGATGCTCTCTTAAACTGGATACCTTCCTATCACTCCTGTGCTTCCTCACTGGTACATCATCCCTACCTGAACTCAGCCTTTCCCTGGACTTGAATGCGAGACTTTTCAGATGGCCTTCATTTTTACCTGTGCATTTGTTTTCTTTAACTTGCCTATGATCAAAACTGCTCAACTTCCTCACCTTAGAAGAATATTCCTGGGGACAGTTGCGCATTTTGTGACCTAACTCCCCACATCTGAAGCAAGTCTGAGCTTTTCTACTCACATGATGATCCAAAGTTGCGTCATCAATTTGATCTACCATTGTTCGCTCTTGAGACTTCTTTAGAGCTGGTGAACCACCAGAGTGAGTGACGTCATGGATTTCATCTTCATTCCTTCTGTCACTGCCATGGTAAGGTTCATACCGATCAAAACCTGATCCATTTTCCACCTCGTTTCCATTTGATAGGTCACCAACTTGCTCATCCCATCTATCATCGTCCCCTAATTGTGGTTCAAAATCTCTGCTTTCATCAGGCAGATCTTCACTAGACTTATGGTGCTTTTCCACTACAAAACCTTTAGTACTTTCTTGACGGTAACTTGTTCCTTCATCAACCAGGTCCGTGGTACCAAACCTTCTACTATCAGTATCCCTGTGCTTGAAACCAAGTCCATTATCTCGTCGACCACCTGAACCCGAGTTCCGGTTATCATAGTCTTCTCTTCCATAATTCCTCCTCCATGGCATCTCATAGGATCTGCCACCTCTTACAGATCTCTGCAATGGTCTAGGCTGCCTATTTGACCATGAAATATATATTCTCTCCCCGCATATGTTCCTTCCCCTAAGTGTTCTCAGAGCTCTCTCTGCATTTGCAGGGGAATCATAAACGACAAACCCGAACTTATCTTTCAGCTGTACCGTACACCGTCCAAACCTCCGGAAAACACGGTCAAGGTCATCTTGACGAACACGAGCTGATAAGTTACCAAGATGCAAAGACATCTGCAGCATAAAAATGTAATATTACCTCACTCAAACAGAAAAAACTTAACAACTCTTGTGCGTAAACACCTTTACCGATTATTAGGATGTTGAATATAAAGAAGAAAACCTAGCCTAACTGCGCCACTCCTCTGCTAAGACTTCTGCACTTATTATTAGGAAACTGAATATATGTAGAAAAAAGTACTTGGGAAATTAAAGCAGACGATTCGTTAAAAGGTTATCCTAGAAACCCCTCAGAGTTCATCTTAGCAGTTCAACCCTCAGTTAAATTTCAATTCTATAGAGGGACAAAACAAGAGTTACCATTTCCCTCCCCTAGCGCAACGCGTTCTGGTACCCGAGACCTGAAACACGGGACTCTGGAGCAGGATACCTGATATTTCTCCACCCCAAGCGTCTCGTGTACTGGTACCCACAAATCGAAACATAGTATTCTTAGAATGTGTAAGCCAAATTTTGGTAAAAGCTTGTTTTTCATTAATTCAGAGTGAAGTTCTCTCTTCTT
The DNA here is from genome assembly GCA_033070095.1 of Escallonia herrerae. NCBI lineage: Eukaryota > Viridiplantae > Streptophyta > Magnoliopsida > Escalloniales > Escalloniaceae > Escallonia > Escallonia herrerae. The sequence goes on along the minus strand of JAVXUP010001054.1, from coordinate 23,803 downwards.
TTTCTCACCTTTCCTGGCAACCAAAGTGATGTATACACATATCTACCGGTAAGATCATACACAACTGTCTATAATTTGCCAAAGGGAACCAAAAAATCGAACCTCGATGAACTGCGGCCCCAAATAGCAGATCGACTAAGCCTACCCACATACCAAAAACACAAATCCACCAAACACAAATCAGGTAGCACTGGAACAACATCTTAACACCAGTATCGACACAAACCTCGCGTACCAAGTATAGGTTACAGACTTCTGGTCACAATCTCCATCAGATGAAAGTTAGGAACCCTAACTGACTAATTGTACTTAAAAGTTCTAAACCGCAACCTAATGAGCTACAAGCCTACTTCAAAAGCTGACAAACCAGATGACGTTGAAAATGAGATTCCCCCTCTAAAACACTCCCTCCTTTCCATAATTTTAGTACCCTTTTACTTTTTGTGAATTCCAAGAACAGGATTTGCTCATGTAAACATTGAACTTCGCTCTTTGTTTTTGCCACTAGTTTGACTTGTCAAACACTATTTATTTTTTTTTTATTCTACTATCGCTCAAGTTCATTTAAACATTTCACAAATAAGTCAAAAGGGAATAAAAATTATGAAACAAAGGGAGTAAACTTTTAGCTAGGGGTCCTTCAAACCAATAAAAAAACAAAAAAGAAGAAGAAGAAGAAGCAAACTTAACCTGAAAATGGCGTAATTGAGGACTTTCTGACGCATTCATGGGGTAAATTGCAGACATCAAGGATTCAAACCCTAACCGAACTTAGCGACAAACATCGAATATGTGTTTGGCTAGATATATCAAATGCACCCAAATGAAGAAGAAAGAAAACAAATTAAGAAATGAGAACACATTGCAACAGTTCTAACGATGAAAAAGCCTAAAGCAAAACAAGAAAAGATTCAAACGATAGCTTTATGTAAAGAGAGAAGACATCAAACAGGTGATGCACGTGATACAAAATGGAAATACTGCAGCAGTGGAAGTGAGATTCGAATATCGAAAGGCCTTCGCTAGTACCTGGAATTGACAGTACTGAAGATATGTGTATCTCCCTCCAATCTCTGTCTTAGTTAGTTCTCACTCTGGCAGGCCGTCTATTAGCAGTTCGGAGGAGGCAAACCAGTCTTTTCTGATTTTTGTTTCTTTCCATTTTAATCTCATGGAAACTTTCTTTCTTGCTTTTTTTTTTTAAAAGAATATAATGACATTAGATTGATAGTGTAGTTCTGGTTCGTGCGCCAACAACATATATTCCTTCCGTCATAAAAAAAAAATAATTCATATTTTCTGTCTCAAAAAAATTGAAACTTTACAAATCAACACAGATTATATAAGTATTTTTCTATATTTATCATTTTTAATTTTTTTATTTTTATTTCTCTCACATTTAATCTTCCTAACCATTTTCTCTTCCTTAGCCCGTTTTCTTTCCCTCCTCCCCTCCCTCTAAGGATAGAATAAAAAACTCATAACATATGACTCATACCCTAAATAAGTATGTAAGTCCCTGATAAAATAATTTGAAACAGAGGAAGTATTAGCTCACAAACTAGATACAGATGTCCAAGTACAATTCACAAAAACATAAAAGACAAGCATTCCTTATCAAAAATGTTCTCCTGTACCTAATTCTGGTAGGCTTGCGTTCGAGCATGAGATGCAAACTTTGCCAGGTCTCTCGCTTCCTTTAATTGATCGATATTAGCTCAATCAGTACAAACATAGTGAAATTCAGGTATAATACCACAAAAGTCATACACCAAGAAGGGATTATCTTTGGCTAAGTTGGTGAATGTACCAGTGATATAGGCGCCAATCTATGTATAGTATCACTCATGCCTGACATCTGGGAAAGCATCTAAGGGCTTGTGTCGATCCTATGTTTGATGCAGTTGGGTACAATGAGAAACTCATAACATATGATCATAAATAAGTGTGCAAGTCAATCCTGAGGGAGCCGCGACTCAGGCATGAGAACTATTCCAAGTACAGTTTTCACTAAAATGTAATAGGATGAGAACTATTCCTATCAAATATGCTCTCGTGTATCTAATCTTTGTAGACTTCATTCAGGCATGAGATGCAAACCTTACTAGGTAGGTAAACATAGTGAAACTCAGGTAAAATGTAGCAAAAGTCATACATTAAGAAGTTCTGATCCTGAAGGGATAATATTTGGCTAGGTAGGTAAACGTGCTAGTAATATGGACGCCAATCTATGTATAAAATAAATCATGCATGACATCCGGGAAAGCATCCAAGGGCTTGTGTTGATCCTATGTCTCATATACTCTCCGACATAGCCCCATATCCACATCTAAAATGTTGCCTATTATAACATGTAAACCCCAATCCTGCTCTTTGCTTTTCTGTTTTATTGACAACAGAGGCATGACGATTTTTACAACTGATGTATCTAAAAAGGTACATTTAGTGAGTGTATGACATAAGGTTTATGGTCTCTACTCACATATGCAGTTAGTGTTTCTTTTTCTTTTTCTAGGACTAACGAGTGAGTTGAGGTTAGGCTTTGGTGCATTGTGTAATATTTGGCTATAGGAAATGATATCGTTGTTAGGCTAAGCATTTATTTGGACATACTGGTAGGGTTAAAAAGGGTTCACAAAAGGTTTAAGTTTGATTCTATTAATCCAGATAACACCAAAGGGTTATGTAAATATCTGTGTATGTAGAAAAGTTGGTTCGACGATGCGAGGGTTTCGTCGTTCAGGTTATACACCACTATTTTATGGTGTCCGTGATATCTTCAAGTATGAATAACAATAGGAAAGTCGAAGCATATAGGTCAAACAAGTTTACATTTCAGGAACATATGGTCCATAATTTCAAGGTGAGAGTGATAGAATGGGTATGTTTTCTGTGGGTGTGATGGAGAATTTAGGTAGACTAAAATGAAGGGGCAAATATGGAAGGCATACTGCGTTGTAAAGGAGTATGCCTTTCCGGCTTGCGCACTTATTAAGGGCTTTATTAATTAGTTCCTTAAAGATACTTTGTCCTTTGTCACAATATACAGGGTGCTTTCAAGATATCTGTCGAATTAGTTGGAGAGTCGTATTCCCAAGTTGTTTTTGGACTTCTATTTAGGCTGGCATTTATATGAAGTTTGTTGGATATTAGCTCAATCAGTACTTTGAAATTGGGAAAATTTGCAAAAAAAAGACTCGAAGGAAAAAATATTTCCCCATTTGCCATTTCAACTTGACATCTGCGGACCAATGAAGGTTTTTTGCAATTGATTTTTCCTAAATAAATAAAGCGTTATTTCTCAAGTGGTGATCCAGCCATCCATTGATCATCATGGATGTCAGATATCACCTTTTTTTTTTTTTTTCCTTCTTTTGGGCCAAACTGCCACTGTGAAGGCTATTTTTGACCCTTACACAAATGCAATGCCCCTCGTTTTTTTGGTTAAAACCCCACGGCTTCCCCATTTAACATGTTCTAAAGATCACAATAGACCGCCCCAGCAAAATGGGGCCTGTGTATTACAAACCGCCTCTTACAAAGGTGGTTTATCATGATTTGTCGTCCAATGGTTTCAAACTACCACCTTTATCTCCCACGAAATCCACTTTTGACTTTTTCTTCAACACTCAAACCGGCTCGTCCTTATTATTCTTCTTCTTGCTAGATACATAGATGGACGCTAGCTCCACCTAGATCATTGCTTGATGAACCAAAATTACCAAAAAATGAGGAGAAAATATCGTTGAATGTAAGAGAAAATTAGGGTGTTTTGTGTATGAATTGTTCAATTTATTTTGTATTTCCCATATATGTCTTTGATTAACATTTGAATGCTTTGAGCAAATTTAGGATTTGTCTATGTTTACAAATTAGGGTTTTAGCCCAATTAGGATTTGTTATGGAATTCAATTAGAGTATTCACCATGCATATATTCACTCTTGAATGTTAGATGATTTTCATACTCATTGTGTAGATGTCTAGGATACTTGTTACTTATGTATCACGTGCACAGACAATGGTTGGTATTTAAAAGACTAGCTATAGTTTCCTTCATTACCGAATCTTGGTCTGCATTGATGGTTTTTAGTTGATTGTGCTACGTTGCTCCAAGCCATGTTTCAAATAATCACGTCACTTTAGTCTCATCCCAAAGAAGAGTAAAACTTAACAAGATTGACTAGTAGTAGAGATTCACTACGGTATATGGAGCAAGAGGCATATAGTATTTTTTTTGTGCTATATGTGGTGTCAAAAGTCACAATGTCCCTAAAATTTTAATAAGCAACCCTAGAATGAGCATCCACCCAAAATATATCACCAATGTGATTCATTTCATCTAATTGAATGCTACAAAAGAACCTTGAATTCTCTCTTTGAAGCCTCTTATAACAATCAAGCACAAATTTTGAATCATTCACGCCAAAAGTCACTCTCTTTTTACAAGGTATCTTACGTTTATCAATTGTAAACATCAATTATTTACATGCGACACTTACAGCCCTATCTGAATAAAGTATGTCAACCTTACTAAGCATCATCATTTCATGATTGTGGCTTCCAGACCCGTCACAACCCAATAGTTTTCATCCTCTCGATGTATCACAAATATTTGGCGTTACTACCAGTACCAGGGAAGGTATCTCTCTTCCTTTTATTCCCAATAGGTGCATATATTCCACCTCTATGATGTCCATAAAGTCGGGAGAAAATTTCCTTTTATTACCTAGGCCCATTTTCAAGCTATCATAATTGTCGTAGAAAAAACAAAATACTTTGCATGCGCAAATAGTAATCTTCAACTTATTCCAATGTGTAAAAAAATTTATTCGTAACATGCATGAGAATCTTTAGAAAATGACATGTTTTCTTCAAATGCATCCATATATCTAACTTTAAGGTGGAAATCTATAATAATGAAAAAAAATTCAAGTTCAAATTAGCATGAAAATGTTATGGATCTATGTTGATCAAGTGTATTCAACAAAAAGGGAAGAGAACTTACATGGATTGAAGATTTCTTGCTTTGAACACTCTTCCAAGCTATATGTATACGATAAATTTAGTGTTTGGAAGTTTTGGTCGGATTTTAAGCTAAATATTTGAAGGATGGTTGAGAAGATCTTGAAGATAAATTGAAGTTATTTAGCTAAATGATATATGGCAAAGGGAGACAAGACAGAAGACCACTCAAAAGGCTACCTAAAGAGATCTCGAGAGGGGTTTTTTAAAATTTCGTCAAATCGCCCCTGCAAGGGGCGGTCTGTGAAGAAAATAACATGTCATAGACGGACATAGTGGTTTCTTAACCAAAAGACGAGGGGCATAGAGGGACATATATGTAAGGGTCAGAAACATCCTCTTACAGGGGCGGTTTGGCGAGAAACAAAATGTGACCTCAGCGGTCCGCGATGGTCACAACTGGTTCACCATATTTATATATACATAAATAACTATGTACATACGTATACAGGGGTGTGTGTACACACACACGCGCGCGCACACACACACATGGGAGCTGATCAATTGCTCAGGCAACTTAAGCTAAGTTGTCAGAGTCATCTGGTCGTCGATCTATTGCGGATGGAAGGGCCAAATCAGTTTTTTTTCAAGAAAACTTCATCATCCACTACATTATACAGCGAACGTGATATTTACAATACTGCCCCCTCCCCTCCCCTCCCCATTTGCTTGCGCATCCCTTTGACTCATGCAATCCCTCCGAGGCATTTTAGTTAAGATCCTTGTCTGCTACATAATGTAGCAAACGACATTTTTTTTTAAAAGAAAAGGTGGTCTGACCATCTAGTATAGATGAACGGCCAAATCAAATTGGTAACTTGGCTTAAGTTACCTGCAAGGGTAAGGGATCACATTCCTATATGTGAGCTTTGACCCTCATAAGCGATTCAGTTTGTGTTCAGTGTCTGGGGGAGCTCCTTTTTATCTATTTGGGTTTATCACATATGGAACCCCTAAACAACTATAAGAAAATATTAAAACCTCTATTTCTGAAGGAAAACATATAGATAGATAAGTCACAAAGAACTTCCCTTATCTTTTTCTTTTCAGAAAGTAGGGAAGATAAACTCATAGGTTCGTACAAACAAGGGTCTAAGAAGAGGAAGACTAGTTTTGTAACACCCCCAATCCAAATATATTTTTAATGAGTTAATTAAATTTTTAGCGACAAAATTTTAGTTAGCATTGATATATATATATATATATATATATATATATAGAAACTTTAGTGACAAATTGGTGAGCGTTAAATTTTGTTTTCTTTAGCGATAATATATAAAAACTATAATTAAGCTGTGATTTAATGATTGTAGTTATAAGAAATACGTATTTAGATCTTTAGTGATGAATAGCGTGAGCAATATTTTATGAACAGTCTTTAGCGACAATTTTTTCAAAGCAGGTAACTTGGAAATTTAAACTTTATTGGAATTATTAAATAATTAAAAAGATAATAATATGATTTTGTCAACTCTTTATTTTTGGAAAAAAAGTCAAATATGTGAGTGAATATGGAGAGAATTTGTCTTTCTTTCATTTCATTTCATATCTAATTTACGTTACACTTGCTAGAAAGGGAGAACAAGAGTTATAAAGAAAGACAAACAGAGAAAAAGGAGAGAAAGACTTTCGGTTACAACAGAGAAGGAAGAGAGATAGAGAGAGTAGAGGGCTTTACACAGAGAGAGAAAAGGAGGAAAAGAAGGCCGACAAAGACACTGGCGATTGGAATCTTGTGCCGGAAATATGACGATTTTTGGGTTTTGATTTCGGTAAGCGTCGAATGCTTTTTCCTCTTAGTTTACAGTATTTTATGTGTGTTTAGAGAGCTGTGATGTAAGATGATGTAGCTGTGTGTGTATTGTGATGGGTGTGTGTATGTGTGTGTGTGTGTGTGTGAGAGAGTGAGAGAGAGAGAGAGAGAGAGAGAGACCGCGAGGGGTTGCGGTTAGCGTGTGTGTGTTGTGCGGCAGCCATGGTGGCTAGCGTAATGTGCGTTTGTGTGTAGGTTTGAGGAAAGAGAGAGAGAGAGAGAGATAGTTACAATGACAGCCATGACCGTAAGGTGGGTTTGTGTGTGCATTTGTGACTGTGCGTGAAGAGGGGAACAAGGAGCAGTGGGTGTAGACTGTGCTCGTGTGTATTTGTGGGGTGAGGATGACGGAGTGCTTTTGTGTGTGTTTTGGGAGTGAAGATATGTGTAAAATAATTACATACATATGTGTGTTGTGACAAGGGGATGGCTGTCGTGAGAATGGAATAGTCGTGTAGCAATGCAGTGTTGTGCATGTGTGTGTGTTTGTGTGTATAAAGGCTTGGGGGTGTGTATGTTGACTGAGAGGGTTTGGAGTGTGTGCTGTGTGTTGTGTTTTGGTGTGTGAGTGAATGAACATATATGTACATATGTGAGTCTGGAAGGTGTAGTGTGTGCTATGGGGTGTGTTATGGGATGTAGTGTGTGAGAGTAAAAGTGGGTGTGCATTTGTGAGTATTGTGCACTCTAGCGTGTGTACAGACAATGTGTTTTGGAGCATAGAGGTGGGTGTGAAGTGGGTCTTGGAAAGGTGAGGAAGAAGATAGAACACTGTAATGTGTGTGAATTGTATGTTGTAATGTGTATAAATATGTGTGTAGTGGTGTGTATTATGAGTGTGTAAGAAGAAGGGGAGAGGCTGCATGGGTTTTTTTGTGCAAGGAGGTTAGTTTTGGTTTGAACAGTAAAGAGGAAAGAGGAAGAAGAAGATGGGTGAGAGTGAAATGGGTTTGTGCAATGAAGTGGTACATTGTGCTTGCACAGTTGTATCACTTAATTGTTGGGCATTGTATGACTATCAAAAAATTTTGAAACTTTACAGGGAAGTTTTTAGGATAATTTTAGAATTTTTGTGAAAATTTCATATTTTTCTGATATCGTTTGGTATTTTTAATATATTCGCAACTACAGCTATTCTAAAATTTATTTTGAGCATTTACAGCCAATATTAAATTTCAAAAAAAAATTACAGCAATGCTTTTATAATAAAAATAGAACTCAGTTTAAATTTCATAAATTTCTGAGTTGATTTAGTACCTTAACCTGTATCGCATTTGATTTAATGAAACAAATGATTTTAAAATGGTTCCGCTACTTTTAAATTCTAATTTTTATTTCTTTATTTTTATTATATATTATAAAGATATCATGAAAATTATGGGACTTTGATTTGAGTTAGAAGAATTAAATGTTATTTTTTGGGCTTTTCTGGTATTTAAGAAAATTATTTTATTTAAAAATATTTAAAAATTCAGAAAATTCATATTCTTACTTATTCTGTTTTTTAAGCTATAAAATTATTTTAAGCATTTATTATGAAGTCTGGGATGTCTAAATGCTTTATATGTGTATGGGGCTGCTGAGAAGACAATGTGTAGGGTGGGTTATTATGTGCATGAAGGTGTGCTTTCGAATGCGGGTTACAGTTGTGTGTTTGAGTATGGGTAAGGAGAAGGAAGAAGCTGCATAACAATCGTGAATGTGTGTGTGCTGTGTACTGGGTAATGGGAAATGGGCAAAGTATGGAAAGGAAGAAGAGGGAGGTGCAACAGTGATGGGTCTCACCAGCAAAGGTGGTACACTATGCATGAACAGTTGTACCATCTGGTTGTTTGGTATTTTACGGTTGTCCAAAAATGCTGAAAATTTACAGGCTGGTTCTTAGTACAATATTATAATTTCTATGAAAATTTCATATTTTTCTGATGTCTTTTGGTATTATTTTCACAAGTGTAGCTAACCTAAAATTTGTTTTGAGCATTTGGGATTAATATTAAATTCCGCAAAAATTACAACAATGCTTTTATAGCAAAAAGACAACTCAGTTTAAGTTTCATTAATTTATGAGTTGATTTAGTACATTAACTTGTATCGTATTTGATTTAATGAAACGAATAATTTTAAAATGGTTTCGGTGCTTTTTAAATTTCAATTTTGATTTCTGTATTTTTCTTATATATTATAAAGCTATCATGAAAATTATGGAACTTTGATTTGAGTTAGAAGCATTAATTGTTATTTTGGGCTTTTCTGGTATTTAAGAAAAAAATTTAATTCAAATATATTCAAAAATTCAAAAAAATTATATTATAACTTTGTATGGTGTTTTAAGGTACAAAAGTATTTTATAGTAATTATCATTTTTGGAGTGTCATAATGCTTTTCAGAGTGTGCGTGGTTATCCGTTAGGTTTAGCCGTTCGAGAAATCTTATTCGTTTTTGTTTACGTTAAGAGTGTCGGAGTGTGCAATGATTAAGATTTAGCATTATATTAATAGTTGGTGAGGCTAGGTTGAATTTTAATAATTAATTTGCCCATTTAGGTTAATTCGAGGTTTGAATAAGGTTGAATAACAGCGAGCGCATAACTTGGATCGAGGTAAGGGATTTCTTTGGAAACCCAGTTTCCTTTATTTGTCCTCATATATGTTTTTCTGAATTGTTGTCGCTATTTTGGATTCTGTTATTTTGATTAACTCGCATTGTTTGCCTGAAAAACCTTTCATTGAGCCTTAAAATCGTTTATTGAAACTCTTATCGGTGCTCAATATTTATTGTCCATCGAGCATTGAATAACATGTTGCATTATTGATTTGTTGTCATTCTGTTAATTGGCATGAGTTTCTGCATTGGTGTGTTTGGCAGGAGTTGGTGTATATTGGAGGATATTAGTGTGGGCGAGTACCTTAACGGACTAGCAAGTGGAAAGTGTTATCGAGCACCGCCTTTGTGGCTTTGCTAAGTGATTACCCTACATTGCCTGTGTGGCTTTGCAACTCATGTTCAATAGCGTTTGTGATTGTTTGCATCGTATCCGAAAGTCATATTAATATCTGATTGAATTAGTTGTGATTGTTGTGAAATTTTTGAAATTTATCATCAAATTGTTTCTTTGAACAAAACCAACATCGTTTTGTATTTGTAAACTATTTCGTAATTTCTTCATTTGAGCAACCTTATTGAGCTCTCAAAAGCTCACTCCCCTTTGACTTCTTTTCTGCAGGTAGTAACCAGCGTTAAACTACTTGAAATTGGACTAGAGGCAAGCAATCTAGTGAACTTAAGTAGTGTTTCTCTTTAGAACCCCTGCGTGGGTGAACCTCTATAGTTCATTATCAGGTTTAAATTTAGTTTATTAATCATGATTGTGTACTCGGAATAATACATTAATTGATGGATTAGTTGCTCTGACAGATTGGTAGTATTTATTTTGTTTGAGTTTGAAAATTTTATGATTAAGTGATTGATGGATTGAGCGTTAACGTTCCGAAAAATTCCGGGATGTTACAGTCTGCTACATAGTCTAGCAAATGGTTTAAAACACCAAAAATATTCTAAATGTTAGAATGAAATGTTTATGCTACACCATCCGCTACATAGTGTAGCGGACGGCGTAAAACACCAAAAAGATTCTAAGTATTAGAGCGTAATGTTTCTGCTACGCCTTCCGCTATACAGTCAGGCGGACGGTTTAAAACACTAAAAAGATTCAAAGTGTTGGAGTGTAATGTTTCTGCTACACCATCCGCTATATAGTGTAGCGGACGGAATAAATCAACAAAAGTCCGCTACATAGTGTAGCGACGAAATAAATCAACAAAAATATTCTAAGTGTTGGAGTGTAATCTTTCTGCTACGCCTAGAGTTGTCAAACGGGCCGGGCGGCCCGTGGCCCAGCCCGACCGGCCTGAAAAAAGCCCGGGCCGGCCCGGCCCTTTCATGAACAGGGCTGGCGTGGAGGAATTGGGCTTAGGGCCTGGGCTTGGACCAGGCCGAAAAATCTGGGGAAAAGCCCGGGCCAGGCCCGTCCCGGAAAAGCCCGGGTCTGGCCCGACCCGAAAATAGGCCCGGTTCTGGCCCGGTTCTGTGCCTGATTCCGGCCCCACCTGTTTGAATTTTTTGTTTTTCCCCCTCTCCCCCTTTTCCTCCAACGGATATATTCCCCCAAAATTCCACTTTTACCCCCCCAACAGCAATATAACGGCTAGTTTGGGGGGTATTTTAGTCTAACTTAAATTTTTCAACTCCTTTAAAGGTTTTTACACTCTTACCCTCCCCAACAACTATAAACGGATAGTTTTTAGGGGTATTTTGGTCTTTTGTGAAGTTTCTAAAATCTATAAATTCACACCATTTCTCTCTAATTTTTCACACCAATCTTCTTACTCTCTCTTATCTAAACATTCTATATTTCTACAAGCTTTGCTACTATTTCTCTCTCCAATTACTACTCTTGCTAATTACTACTAGTATTTACTAATTAGTACTCTTGTTTATTAATTACTACTCTTACTAAATTCTAATTACTAACTACTACTCTTATTAATTTGTTACTCTCTAATTCTTTTGTCTAGTAATTAGTAATTAGTGAATTTTTATTTATTAATTACTATTACTAAATGCTTTTTAATTACTAACTCTCTCCAATTGGATCAGAATTACCCTCAGTGATTAATATTTGTTACTCGTTCATTCTTTTAATTGTTATTTCTTATTACTACTCTTATACTTGTGTATTTAGTTACTCTTACGAATTTTGATTTCCAATCTAGTAAAAAAGTTTAGCGTGAAATATGGCTGGATTATTGAAGAAACTGAGGCGTGGATCATCATCACGAAAAACATCATCATCATCATCGCAAGCACAAGCGCCAGCGCCACGGCCATCACAAACACCAATCCAAGCACCAACACAACCATTCGTTCCTGGACGAATGAGTACAGGCTGTATGATAGATACCCAAGCCAATTGGGAGTTCAATCAAAACATTCCAGATTTTGAATACACGCCTGATGAAGACCCCCCGCATTATAGTCAAGGACGCAGCTCGGTTGGCGAAGCTACTACTCCGTGGCATAATCTCAACCCTATGCCTGGTCATGATGAAGAAGGGCCGAGCAATGCCTCCGGTAATGAGCCAGAAGTCCAAAAGGGGAAAAAAAAGAAAGCCGAGTGTTGGAATCATTTCGATGTAGTTACGGTGGACGGCATCCGAAAAGCTCGATGTAAGTACTGCGCTAAATTATTTTCGTCTGGTAGTGGTAATGGACATCTTAACAGGCATTACCCTCAGTGTGCACCTCGACAAGGCCACGTCGAACCTACCCAAACGCAGTTATCTTTTGACGGTAAGTTATTTGTTTATAATCAGCGAGAGCAAAGAGACGGTCTCGCTGAATTTGTTATTCACGATGAACAAGCCTTTTCTTTTGCCGATAATCCTAAGCACTCTAGATATATGAACACATACGTTCAACCTTTGTACAAAAAGGTTCATAGAAACACAACTAGATCCGATGCACTCCGACAGTACAATGCTGCTAAAGCACGCCTTATCGATTATTTCGATAAATTTGACGGTAAAGTTAGTCTTACTTCTGATATTTGGCAATCTCCATTTACTTTTGTTAGTTATTCTTGTGTGACCGCTCATTGGATTGATGCAGATTGGGTTATGCACAAGAGAATCATCGCTTTCGAGCTCTTTCCTTTTCCGCATGATGGAATGAACATTGCTACTCTTATATTAAAAGCATGTACCACATTTAAATTAAAGGATAAGATTATGAGTATTAGTTTTGATAATGCTTCTAACAATACAGCTGCTGTTGATGCTTTAAAGGAGAGCCTCAAACCTGTACTTTCTGGTGAATTATTTCATGTTCGTTGTGTTTGTCATATAATTAATTTAATTGTTCAAGATGGTTTAGCTGCTGCAGGAGATATTCTTGTCAAAATGAGGGGTATGACAGCGTATGTTAATAGCTCGAGTCCGAGAACACAACAATTTAAAACGTTGTGTGTTGAATATAATATGCCTCGCAGGAGAGCAGTTACAGATGTGGTCCACAGGTGGAACTCTACATACCATATGCTTTTACACATTCTGGCATACCGAGAAGTCTATACGCATTTTCTACTAACCCAGTTCCCAGCCGGCTTGCCAACTCAAGAGGAATGGCAGATGGCCACATACCTAGCTGAATTTTTGGAGGTATTCTACACGTCTACCAATTTATTGTCTGGTACGTACTATCCCACCTCTCCTCTCGCTGTAATAGAAATTCTCAAGATGGCTACAATGTTAACAAAATGGAGATATATAGGACCCTTTAGGAAATAGTAAAAGTGATGGATAAAAAGTTTAATAAATATTGGAGTAGACTGCCTGTTATTTTTGCTGTGGCTACTTGTTTAGATCCTAGGTTAAAGTTGCATGGCGTGAACGCCTCGATACAAGAGATATCGAAATTAATGTGCTACACAGCAGAGGAGACAACCGCACTCACAGCAAAAGTGAGCAAGAGGTTTGAGGAATTGTTCAACCTCTATCGTAATTCTGCTGACGTGCGCGGGCGAGCTACATCATCCACTGTTGAGAGGTATTATGCGCCATACCTTAAGGGCTTTGAACATCTAGTAGCAAGACAACTACCAGGTGAAGGTACTTCTAATTCGGCAGGTTCGTCTACTTTTTCCTCTTTTAATGAGATTGGTGTATATGCAAATACTGATCATTATTCTGATTTATCAATGCAAGAACAGGTTAATTTTAATTTGTTAAATTTTTGGAAACAAAATCAAAACATGTATAAAACTTTATCCCAAATTGCACGGGATGTACTGCCAGTGCAAGCCTCCACGGTTGCTTCAGAGTCGGCATTTTCAGCCAGCGGGAGGGTTTTGGATGACAGGAGGAGTCGTCTTAACCCCGAGTCGCTCGAGCTATGTGTATGTTGGAAGGATTATCTTGATGCGAAATACCGCGAGCAAGATAAACCGATTGATGATAGGAAGAGCAGTGACTCGGATATTGAAGTACTTCCGGATGATTAGGTAATTTCTTTTTATTTTCCTTCTCTTAAGTTTTAAGAATAAATTTTTTCACAAAATATACTTTTTTCCATATATATAAATAAATTTTTACAAGCAAGATATATATTTTTTCGTATATATAAAAAAATAGGTAACTTCGCCTGTTTGTTTACAAGCAGCCGGTCCCAAGCCCGGATAAAAGGAGGAGGGCCTATGAACACATTTATTTTTCTATACTTATTACTTAAGATCGTCTCAGGAATTAACATGTATCAATCCTGGGTTTTCGGCCAATTAGTTTGAAGTAAAATATCAAATAATAGAAACAGTCTCTCTTAAATAGTAATAATTGTTATGTGTTCAAATTTTATTAATAAAGATCACCAAGAAGAGTAAGAAAAGATTTAACATATAGCAAAAAATAAAATAAGAGACAAATAAATATATCTATACATACATACATATATATGAATATTACATATAATGAAATAAAAGGATAAAAATTAGATTTGTCAAAATTTGAAAATTGGACATGCCTAAAGATGAAATTTAATATTGAATAACAAAAAAATTTAAAAAAAATTAAAAAAAGGGCCTGGGCCGGCCCAAGCCTGGCCCTAGAAATTGGGCCTAGGGCCAGGGCCTAGAATTTCTCCTCAGCTGGCCCGGCCCGGATGGCAGCCTCCTTGGCCCGGTTTCGCTTCAAGCCAGATGGACCCGGGCCGGGCGGCCCAAGCTCGGCCCGTTTGACATCTCTAGCTACGCCATCCGCTACAGTCTAGTGGATGGTTTACAACACAAAAAATATTCTAAGTGTTGGAGTGTAATGTTTCTACAACACCGTCTGCTACACTATGTAGCGAACAGTGTAAAACACGAAAAAAAAATCTAAGTGTTGGAGTGTAATATTTTTAGCTACACCGTACGCTACACAGTCTAGCAGACAATTTAAAACACCAAAAATATTCTAAGTATTGGAGTGTAATGTTTCTACTACGCCGTCTGCTACACAATCTAGCAGACAGTTTAAAACATCAAAAATATTTTAAACATTGGAGTGTAATGTTTTTGCTACACTATCCGCTAAATAGTGTAGCGGACGGTATACAATATCGAAAATATTCTAAGTGTTAGAGTGTAATGTTTCTGCAAGAGTACATTCAGACAGTAAAGAAACACAATTCGTGAATAACCGAATGGTATGGTAAATTTTGAATATAAATAAACATTTAGGATTATTACAGGATTATTAGAAAGTCTACAATTTAAATAAACCAACAGACATAATGGCTCCTAAAACATTATTATATAAAAAAATTAGACTAAAGGTCCACTGCATCTTGTTTGCATCATCTTGTTCGGCATCATTTTCTTTGTCATCTTGCACTCCCTGGACTTATCCCCAATGCTTTGTAATGGTTCTACTTGTCATGGTTGATCATTTTGTTGCACATTGCACATCTTTTCAGCTTTTTAGGTTGAGTTGCTTGTTCAATAGAGCTCTTCATCCGTGTAGATCTCTTGCGGCCTTTCGTTTGTGATTTAATTGGATCCAAAGGCCAGATATCATTGTCCTCTTCCTCAATCGGCACATCATCTTCTAATCCTTGCGTAAGCTCAGTGTCAACTGCATTGGTGACTGAAGCTACTTCAAACTGGTAAACGATGGGCTCTTGCTGCTCTGCTATCTCGGAGAAATGTTTATATCCTGCCATTGTATGTAACATCCCGGAATTTTCGGAACGTTAAGACAATAGAACCCTCAACTTAACTAATTTAGAACCATCAGTCAGTCAGAGCAACTAAACCATTGAGTAAAATAATACTCATAGCGTACCATCAAGTCTAAGTAAAAATTTCTAAATAACAATATTAACCCACGCAGGGGTTGTAATGACCGTGACTGAAACTTAAATTATCTTTCCCTCGCTCGGCTCAGATATAATCCAAACCCAATGCGATCTATTGTTTATTGGTTATCACTTGCAGAAAAAAAAAGTCAAACGAGAATGAGCTTTTGAGAGCTCAGTAAGGCCGCTCAAAAAATTTAATGGAGGGAAACGAACAATTTACAGATTTAATACGATTGCAATATGGAGGAGATTCAACTCAATGCCATAAACTAGATACAAATAAGAACATTTTTCAGATATGATACAAACAATCACATACGTTATCGAACATGAGTAATTGCAAAGTCACACATGCAGTACAGGGTAATCACTTAGTAAAGACAATGCTCACTAACACTTTACACCGGCTAGTCCATCAAGGCACTAGCCCACACCAACACACCGGCTAGTCCGTCAAGGTACTAGCCGAGACCAACACACTGGCTAGTTCGTCAAGGTACTAGCCCACACCAATATCCTCTAACATACACCAACTCCCGCCAAAACACGCAAATACAGAATCTCATGTCAATTTAACAGAATGACAACAAATGATAATATAATGATTAAATCGATGCACAATAAGAAATAAACAAAGAACATCGAATATGATTTTCAATAAATGCTTAAGGCTAAAAAACGTTATTAAGGAAAATAACGCATTCTCATAACAAATAAAACAGAGTCCAAAGAAATTCGATAGCAATTTTGAAAAATATACGAGGACATATTGGGTTTCGGATAGAAACCTCTTACCTCGATCTAAGCTATGCGCTCGCTGCTATTAAACCTTGTTCAAATCTTGAATTAACCTAAATGGCAAATTAATTATTAGATTCAACCTATCCTCACAAACTATTAATATAATGCTAAATCTTAATCGTTACTCACCCCGACACTCTTAAGGTAAACGAAAATGAATCGGACTCTTCAAACGGCTAAACTTGACTGATAACCATGCACTTTCTATAACGCATTAAGACACTTCGAAACGATAACAAATTCTTATAAAATACTTTTACACCTTAAATCAGCATAACAAGTTACAATATAAATTTTCAGAATTTTTGAATAATTTCAAATTAAAAATGATTTTCTTAAATATCATAAAAGCCCAAAAATAACAATTAATGCTTCTTGCTCAAATCGAAGTCCCATAATTTTCATGATAGCTTCAAAATATATAAGAAAAATACTGAAATAGAAATTAGGATTTAAAAGTGCCCAAATCATTTTAAAATCATTCGTTTTGTTAAATCAAATGAGATAGATGCTAAGGTACTAAATCAACTCAGAAATTTATGAGACTTTAACCGATTTGTCTTTTTACTATAAAAACATTGCTGTAAATTTTCCAAAATTTAATATTAATTATAAATGCTCAAAACAAATTTTAGAATAGTTGTATTTGCATAAAAATATCAAACGATATCAGAAAAATATGAAATTTTCACAGAAATTCTAAAATTCTTCTAAGAACTTTCTTGTAAAGTGTCAGAATTTTTCAATAATCATACAATGCCCAACAATTAAGTGGTATAACTGTGCAAGCACAATGTACCACTTCACTGTGTAAACCCATTAACAATTTACCCATCTTCTACCCTTCTCTCAGTCTCTATACCCAACCCAGACCACACATTTCACATGCACAGCTGCCCCACCCACTTTCCTTACACATTATCACACATAGATACACATTTCACACATTACATACACTTCAATATACATCCTCCTCACAAACACACATATTCATATTTAACACAGCACATCATAATTAACATGTTGGTGCTTCTGCCTTCTGTGATCAATTTCACCAATCAACCTAGACTAAATACATCTTAACCACTCCACATACCCACAACCAGTCACAACATGTTGTACACTTTGATATGCAAAACCAGTTTCTTCAGCCTACAAGACCCACCAACTGCTGCACAACAAAACCCATTTCACCCACATACACATACAAGCCTACCTTGCAACCTCTCTTTTAGGTGAATCTTTCTTGTAAACATTGTTCTTTGTTCTAATAACTTAGAGACCCCATGATAAAAGATGAGGTAATATTTTTTGTACCCTAGGCATTAATCTCAATTTTCTTTAGGAAAGGCCTCCTTGGCCTTCAAATAATTAGACATTTCTTAAGTCAAAGAATTTAGCAACAGCTATTCTAATAACAGCTACTCGTTCTTGGGGTTTGCTGTGACACCAGATAAACAACCATTATCTACTCATATTTATTTCACTCAAACGCCCACACCAGAAATACACACCTCTCACGCATAAACCACAATTCATTCCCAAAGCCATTCTCTTCTAACAGAAAATAAAACACCTACTAACACCCGCACACACCCCACCATAGCTGCTCTACACTCACGGCTGAATTGACAAACCCATATTCCTTTCCTCATAATTACATATTTATAAACATACACTACACACTTCACCTCCCTTTCACTACATTACACACACAGTTGCACGCTAGAACACCCATACACTAATATACGGAAAATTATGCGAAAGAGAATGGTTCAAAGCTTACCGAAAATCGGACCCTTTTCGCCAGATATTTTGTGCGGCAGTCCCTCTTTCTTTCTCTTTCTATGTGGCTTCTCTTCTCTCTCTTCTTCTCTGTTGTAACCGAAGTAAAGAAACTGTCTTTCTCTCTTTCCTTCTCTGTTTGTCTTTCTCTATAATGTCTCTCTCTATCTCTTTATCCGTCTCTAACTATAATCTCTACTTCTCTGTTTCTAGTAAGTGTAACGTGAATTAAATATAAAATCAAAGACAAATCTCCCCACATTCTTCTCCCATGTTCACTCACATATTTGACTTTTTCAAAAATAAAGAGTTGACCAAATTAGATTATTATCTCTTTAATTATTTAATACAGAGTGACTCCAATAAAATTTAAATTTCCAAGTAACCCGCTTCAAAAAAAATTATCGCTAAAGGCTGTCGATAAAATTACACTCATGAAAATTAACGCTAAATCTTGCGTTTAAATAAATCGTCAGTTAAAAAAATATACTAACCGGCTAGGCACTATCCTGGTTCGGGATGTTACATTCTAGCAGCATCGTTTATGGACAAACGTGTAAACATTGTCACCAGATAATTATACCGCAGCATCTCTGATTCTTCAAAGTTAGTATATTGATAATTCAAAAAGGCAATGGTACCCTGCAACCTGTTTGCAACCTTAGTCCACCGCGGCAAGACGTATTTATTGGGAATTGCCTTGATATTCTTTTGGATGAAAAACCGCAGAATGTATCTACATAGCATGCCATGGAACTCAAACTTCTTGCAAACACATCACTGAATCTGTCTCTATGCCATGGCTCACCGTATACAGTCTACGTACTTTCTCAGGGGTGAGGTTGTTCACCAACGAATAAACCTTATACTCACGTGTAGACTTTTCTGCCACGTTGCTTACACTGTATCATCCCAATTTCTGTAACTCCACTAGGCATTGCATGAACATCTCCTTCGTATAGGCTTTTGCACCATTCATCTCCAACGGGGTCTCAACCAACCTTCTCCTTGCTTGTAAGTGCTTGCAAAGTCCACAACCTTTTCTTTCACGAATAACTGTGCAACCACTTTTTGAGCAGATGTGACGAAACTCTTCAAATTTGTAGTTGTAACTACATAACTATCAAACGTGGCATTCATAGATTCACTCCTGCTCGTCGGTTTCATGCCCGCAGAAAAATACCTTCTCCTATAAATGCCAATCCCTTGCTCTTTGAACTCATACAAGTGTTAAAGCCACTCATGGTCTTGCAATAAGTAATCCTGAACAAGCTTTTCCCACCTCTCTTCAAATTCCTCAATCATTAACGACTTGTTAATGCACATGTCAAAATCTTGTTTGTAGTCTGGATACTTTGCATACACGTGATGTAGATGTTCAGGATATTTGTTGCTTATGTGCCAAGTGCACAAGTTATGTCGAGTATCTGGAAAGATGGTAGCAATAGCCTTTTTCATTACAAAATCTTGATCGGTGATGATAACTTTAGGTACTTTGTTGTTCATGACTTCTAGCCATGTCTTGAATAGCCATACAAAAGAACTCTCAACCTCATCCCTTAACAAAGCTAACCCGAATAGGATGTAGTGGTAATGATGATTAACGCTTGTGAAAAGAGCAAACGGCATCGAGTACTTGTTGGTACGGTATGTGGTGTCGAAAGTCACAACATCCCCAAAATGCTTATATGCAAGTCTCGAACGACTGTCGACCCAAAAAATTATAGTAACTCGATGCTTGTCTTCAAGTTTATAATCGTAGGTAAACTGCGGGTCCTCCATCTGCATCTACTTCAATAGGCTCATTGTGAATTGAGGTCATACACGGCTCGTCATTGCATTCGGACCGCGTTACGAACGTTTGTCGTGTTAAAGTTTAGATCTTGAATTTCCCAGCCTGTTCAGCAAGAACATTAACAATGTCGGTAGGTCCTATCCGCGCATTACTCATTGTGTGAATCAAGCTCTTGCGACCTTACCTATCTTCTTGATGAAAAGGCCAAAATTACTTTGATGAAAAGGCCAA
The DNA here is from genome assembly GCA_033070095.1 of Escallonia herrerae. Taxonomy (NCBI): domain Eukaryota; kingdom Viridiplantae; phylum Streptophyta; class Magnoliopsida; order Escalloniales; family Escalloniaceae; genus Escallonia; species Escallonia herrerae. The sequence continues at coordinate 3,466 of JAVXUP010001054.1, read as the reverse complement.
TTTAGCATGACAAATGTAACAAACACAATCTCAAGAAAAATAGAAATTAACAATTATTAATTTCTTGAAATTAACAACTTAATTTCTTGAACATAAAAATCAAAACAACTTTGATGAATAGACCAATGTAGCATGCCAAATACAACGAACATAATCTAAAAAAAATTGAATTTAACAATAAATAATTTCTATAACATAACGAATTAAAATTACTCTAATGAATAACTGATAAACACAACAAACATAATCGAAAAAAAATTATATAAACATCGAAAAAAACTTTACCATTTTACCTAAAAAAGTTTCACCATTCACCCACTTACCTTACTTGAGTGAAGCTTGAAGCTTTGTTACTTGATGCTAGGATCTTAAAGGGAACAGAAAATGGAGGCAAGTGGAACACAATAGCTGAAAATGGAAGAAGAGCTGGGAATTACTAAAATTTGAGGTATATCTGGCACGCAGTCTGCCACTCTGTCTGGCAGACGGGGGATAAGATGTGACACTTGTCAGTCAAAATCCATCCGCCACAAAGTGTGGCGGACAACTTTTTGAGTGACAATTGTCAGTGTCAAAAAGTTGTCCGCTACACTGTGCAGCGGACGGGCAACAGGGGGTATTTTGGTCAAGAGGTCTATCCGCCGCACAGTCTGGCTGACGAACTTTAAAAAAAAAAAAGATCAGGGCTAGACGGCCAGATCGCAGGGGCTATTTAGCCCATTTGCCCGCACGGTCAACGTATCAGCTCTCTCTCTCTCTCACACACACACATAGGGAGATGATAAAATGCTAGTACTAACAAGTTGTCAACTCTCTGGTTAATATCATTTTCTACCCCTCAACTTCTAAGTAGTTCACTTACAACACCTCATACTTCTCAAAAGACTAAAATTAACCCCTCTCAAGATTAGAACATGCCATTCCTGACCAAAGGTTGGCCATACAAAACTGGCATAACTTTTGGAATAAAGAGAGTAAGGCTGAAACCTCGATAGCAACGTACCCTAAACAAGTGGGTAAGAAAATAAAAAATGACTATCCTAACAACAAGGATTTAAAAAGAAAAGTGGCAACTGACAAGGATGAATAATCTTTAAAACAAAATGCTACCATAACACAAACCAATGAAATAAAACAAAATCATTTTATGATCCAGGGTTATGTAAAGAGAGCAAAAATCTCTTTGGAAATGTCTGGCACTATCTGACGAAAAATTATCGAAAAAATTTACGAAGAACCCTCAGTCAATTAACTGATTATGTTAGTCATTTGGAAGAAAGGCTCAATGTAAATGATGAAGAAGGAATGATAGTCCTACACGAGAACGAAGAAAGAATACTAGACATTCCTCTCTTCAAAGCAGATAAGGCAAAACAATACCTTAGAGAAGGATATCACTATGTCCATATTGGTTTGATACAAGTTAGTCTTTGTCCGTTAATCATAGATGGCAGAGATACACCAGTAACCTGTTGTTTAACAGATAATGGGTAGAAAACTTTTGAAAAAGCTCTAATTCCAACCAAAGTAACTTGTACAACGGACCAGTTTGGTTTAAAACTATACCAAACTACTTCATGTCCTTAAAAGATCCTTATTTTAATAAATTATTAGGACTGGGGATTCAGACTCAAGGCATGACTGAATTACGAGAAGTCTACAAAAATATTGCAGTGCGATACCATCTAGTTTACAGAGTGGTAAATACCATTAATCTATTAAGTAAAATGCTAAACAGTAAAGTAGAACTATTTGAACAAACAAGTAGTAATGTTCGAGTAATAAAAGTATGAAAGATAAATCCAAAACAACTATTATAGCCTAAAAAATGGGTGATAGGAGAAGGATGAGCTAGTAAACAACTAGAACAAATACATATTAAGGAAAATAAAGGTGTTGTTTTCCAAGAAGAACCAAGGAGACATTCTGTCTCTTTAATACCTTCCACGTCTACAAATCCAAAAGGCAAAGGAAAGGAAAAAATGGTAGAAAAAGCTATCAAAGAAGAAGACAGTTTTGATGAAGACATCACATAGTACAAAACAGTTACCATTCTAATCAGACGAAACATGTCATCACGTGTAGAAACCATACATATAATGACCACAACATCAATAAATGACACTGTCAAGAATAAGCTTAAAGAAAAAGGTTTGACAGGAGATGAGCTTGAGAAGGGTATTCAAGACATTATGAGTATCATCAAAAAGAACAGAAGGTCCGAAAAAATGACTAATAAACGGATGGCGGTAAGTCTAAATAATTCTTATATAGAATTAAATTTCGACTTCCAGGATTATCATCCTGTTAAAATAGATGCTTTAGTAGATACTAGAGCATCCTATTGCCTGGCACAACCAGAAATTTTATCCTTTGAAAAATGAATCAAAACAGATCAACTCATGAGCATGCGAATGGCAAATGGCGATGAGTTCGAGCCAGAATATGAAGTATATCATATTCTGATCATAATAAATGGAAAAAAAATTCATTATAGAGTGATCAATCCAATTCGACGACTTAAACGGCAATTTTCTAATAGGAAATGCTTTCCACAAACAAGCCGAAAATCGACCATTTATTCAGGAAGAGTTTCATATTGAAATACAACGTCAAAAAATTCCATTGCTAAAATATACAACTCAAAAATGTAAATTTAGTTTTTGTTTAGAAAAACTAGAAGAAATTCAAAAACATATCCAGAGTGAGTCTACGCAGCACAGCGTGGTGAAGAGAAAGACTCATGAAAAAGGTTACTTGAAGAAGAAATAACTAACGAAGAATTAATCAAAGAAAATGACAGTTGAATTAAAGAAATAAACCAACATTATTAATGCAAATAAGGAAAAGAAATTCCTAGTCTTGATAGTATAAAAAAATGTTAGAAAATAATTTTAATGAAGACCCGCTAAAATTATGGAAAAAGGATAAACCTTGGGCAACATTGACACTCAAGAATAAAAATTATGTGGTTAACGTAAAACCAATACAACATGGTCTTGAGATGGTTCAGGATTTGAACGACAGATTCCTGAAATACTAAAATAAGGGTTAATAAGACCCAACGAGAGTCCTCATTCAAGTCCGGCTTTCATGGTGAAAAATCATGCAAAACATGCTAGAGGAAAAGTCAGATTAATCATAGATTATAGAGCTTTAAACTCAGCAACAGTCAAAGATGGCTATAAAATTCCAAACAAGGATATGCTGATAAACAAAATTCAGGTAGCAAACTTTTTTTTTAAGTTTGATTTAAAAAGCGGATATTGACAAATCAAAATTGAAGAATCATCAATTACATTAACTGCCTTTAGCGCACCACAAGGACACTATGAATGAACGGTGTTACCATTTGGATTGAAAAATGCTCCACCGTTATTCCAAAGAAGGATGGATGACATTTTTAGAAAGCACGGAGATTACTGTGTGGTGTACATAGATGATATATTAGTATTCTCAAAAACTA